>OZ018387.1:32878262-32977568 GCA_963969525.1 Ontholestes murinus
AATACGCAGCAGTAAAAATAAAATCAAAAATGCCATTGCTACAAAAATCGGTATGGAATACTTGGCGGGAAGTGACAGTTCCCGAATTCGAATCTTTTCTTGACATTATTTTTAACATAGCCATGCATGTACAAAAAAGGAACAAGATTTTTTCTTCAAAGAGTTGATTGACTCGAGCAGTTTTTATACGAATGTTATGACAAGAACGAGGTTTTTCCAAATATTTTGAAGTTTACATATCAATCCGAACTAGAGAACTAGAGTTCATAAAACTCAAAATCTTGTGCAATATCTGGATTCCAAATGCAGAGATGTATTTTCACCATGCCGAGAAATTGCGATTTACGAATCCACTGTGTGATTCAAAGTGAAGGCGATCTTCAAAGTTTATAACCCGTAAAAGCCGCAGAAATTTAAGATAAGAGTGTTTGCTTTGGCAAACAGTGCAACTGGATACATCTGGATACATCTCTGTATTTTAGTCGTATTTTGGCAAAGAAACGGCGGAAACATTAGACCGAAGTGTTTTACCATTTACTTTCAGATTTTTTTATAAACTTGATCCCACTTAACTGCGCACGACCTTCAGTGTAGCCATTGTGGTCTATTCATCGTCTCCGCTTTATATAGTTGCGCGGGGGGCTCTGATGTTAGCGATGTACTGCTGCCGTCGTCGCGGGATCCATCCATTGCTGGACCGATGGACTGGTTGACAAGACAGGGACATCAGTGGCATCGTTACACACATAATCTGGTGCTCCCCAACACCTCTTCTCAACCTCCGCCCCTTCATCCGTCTTCCTCGCTTGCGAGACTTGCCCTAGATGCCCTGCCAGCTGCTCCGGCTACCCACCTGCCCCAACTGCCCTAATTGACCCAACTGCTCCATCTGTGCCAGCTGACTTTAAAAGAAAGGCTTCTTTTGCCTACAGAATTGTTCTGGTCGTTCGGTCCCTCGCAGCCCACTTCTCCTCTCTCTCAACCATGTGATGAGGGTACCTGGTTCTACACACCCACCCAGCTTCCTGCTCATCTCTTCTCGTTTCGTCACACACCGCGGGCATGTAAGGACGTATGACGCGCGCGTCGTTCGTCTGAATTGTACTCCACCTTATGAATAAACTACTTATTTCCACTGGCACAAACGGTTCTCACTTATTTACCGACAGATTCAATACAAGTGTTCAACTAGCTCAAGAGTTGCAAAAGCTCATTTTACAGGAACTGTAATTCTTAGCCGAATAAATTTGCCAATTCAACTCAAAAAAATACTCTGAAATTGAAAACTCAACAAGTCAAAACATATACAACTCAAAACCTAACTGCTGTAGCATAGAAAGATAAAAGAATTGTCCACATGTTGTCTTCTTTTCATAATGGGGATGTGGAAATTGTAGACAGATATAAAGCTATTGTATCAGAAGCAACAGGAAAAATTTCAAAACCGGTAGCAATCATTGGCTACATTGCTAAAATGGGAGCTGTAGATAGAGCGGACCATTATTGTACCAGTTACCCTTTTCAAAGAAAGGGGTGGAGAAAACTTTTTTATTTTGGTTGTTAGAAACTAGTTTTATTAACAGTTTCATAATTTACAACCAACACCTTAAACAAAACAATAAAACCAAAATGAAACACCAGAAGTTGAGAAAACACATAATTTTAGAATTAGTGGGAAATTCTAGAGACGGAAGACAATCAAGGAAAAGAAAAAGAGCCAGTTCCCTAGATAAAAAAGAAAGACTTGACAGGAAACCACATTTTATAGCTGAATTGGAAGGTTCTTCGAAAGATTCTGCAGTTTGCAGCAATAGAAAAATTCTAGGAGGTAGACGTGAAACCGTATGGTTTTACGAAACATGTTCCAGAAAACCTGGCCTTCATCCAGGAGATTGTTGCAAAAAATACCACACAGAAGAAAATATACATATAAGAGATATTCGACGCCATTTAGAGGCAAAATCCGCTTTATAATTGCCGTGTTTATGATTATTATTATTATTATCAACGAGATATTTTTCAATAAATTATTTTTTATTGCAAGAAATTCTAAGCTGTGATTTTCTTTTCTAAAATTTGGGTGCACATACGCGTAATTAAAATATAATTTCATCTATATCTACTAAAAATACAACGTTACCAAATAAAGATTTCATGTAATAACTAGCAAAGTTCTAACTACCATTAGTGAACTTTTCACTTATTTTCAGAAAGTATATTTTTTTATAAGTTAACCTATTTTTTTAAATCGATATCTTCCTTAGCCAAATGTGTTAACTGCAAAAACTTGAAAACACAATACTGAGTACCTTCAGACTTTCAGGCTAGAGATTTCAAGGAACTTCCAAATAGCAAAAAAACAATTTAAATTAACTCTTGTAGTGTTTCTCTATATTTCCAACAATTTAGAAATTCCTAATAGCTAATTTTCTAAGGTATTCTTATTTGAATTAGCATATGCACTTCGTGTTTAAAAAGAAATTTCATTAGTCATCTGATTTCTTTAAATAATAAATATGCATGTTGTCCAAAATTATCTTTTAATAAATGATTCTCTAGAATTTCTAGTTTTTTTTTAGAAGAATTTTTGCTAACAAATTATAGCGATTCACCTTCATAAAATTAATTATGTATGATAATTTTCTACGATTTTCTTCTACTATAAATATTAAACCAACATAATTATGTTTCTAAATTGTGCATTTACAGAATTATCCGAAAAATGGAAATAAAAGTTATGAGTTAATTTTGATTTAAAATAAATAATAATAAGTATTGTTAAATTTTTTTTTACATAGATTTAAAAAATCCGCCATGCAATTTAATAATACAAATTACCTATTCAAAATTTTGGAAGAATTTTACCAAACATGTTACTGCATAAAGACTTCACATATTTTAAGTTCCTCGCCATCATTAGCTATAATCGGTGTTGATTTATTCAGGTCTAGTCAGTGCAAAACCGCAAAAAGGAACATTACTACAGAGTTTCTAAAGTTTTTCATTAAGTTAGGAAGATATAACTTTATGGAGACAAGTATTGTATGAAAGTTGCATTTATTTTACAGACATTAATAAATAAATGTTCTGATATTATTTCTGTTAATTGTGAATGGTAGATTCTCCTACTTAAGCGCAACGGCCTTGCGTTACCTTAACGGTGTTAGGAGAAAAGTAGTATAATTATTCCAATACCATTTTTTAATAGATTTAAAAAAAGGACGCACAAAAACATTGCTTTTAACAATTTCAATTAATTTAAAAACGCCAATTTGTAAACAATATTCTCCATTCCAGTATTTCATTTTAAATTATAACAATATTTACAAATTAATACACCAGTGAATGCAATTTCGACGCATTGTATTAAAATATTTCATTTTAAAAAGTGGGTAAATTGAAAACGGATTCAATGTACAATATAGCTTTATTTAATATTAATCCAGAATCAATGATTTCGATCAAAATTTAAAAGTTTTTTTAATAACTTTTTTGCCTAAGCTGATGTAGTAATACATTAGTTATCGATTTATCTTTATATTTTATATTTATATATGAAATAGCATTTACTAGTTGAAACAACAAAAACAACTACTCTCCGTACTAGAATACCGCATGATATTGAGTTATATAAAACTGCGTCTCAGAAATATTTCTTGAATTTTATAGGCGTTCACTACGTAGTACATTTTTAATGAATAACAGAAAAAAAGTTAAACGTTTTTCTGTTATTCAGAAATTATTTCTGAATATTTTTTGGATCACATTACCTAAATGCAATAATAATCTACAGGCGCGAATTTCGGTCTTCACAATATTAATGCCAATCATTTTTTAACTTAAAATGTCTGACGGAAGCTGCTTTAAACAAATCATCATCTTCGATTATTTAACCCAGCTTCACACCTTCAAATAACACCCCTTAATATTACGAGAAATAGAGCACGGTCACAACACAAAAGACGAATGCAATTTGATGGAAACGTAGCAACCTTTAAGATTAATAATATATATATACGTAGGAGTACATAGATTAACATTAATTGGTTTTGGTCGTTTAAAAGATGAAATTATGGAGAATTATGCGAGCGAAACCAATTACAGCATTACTTTGATCTCCTCCTCTGTACGCAATATTTCACTAGAGGCCATTAACACAAACATATTGAAACATTTTAAATACTTCATAAACAACGCGTTTCCTCCCTTAAATCCTCAACGCGCGCGCGAACTTTTTTTATTTCTCCTCGCGGAAGAGAGCCAGCCGGGCTTCCAGATTTTAATTCACCTCCGGCCATTTTAATTATCAAGTTTGCGCGGCCCGAAACTTTTTGTATTAATTTTTTTTTCTCCCTCTCTCGTCGTTAGAATGTTTGTAGGATTTCGATTAATTTTTGTTCGGGATAACGCCGGGCGACGATTGTTATGCAAATACGCGCAATTAAATATTAAAACAGTTATATTCATTGTTTTGCAATGAGGAGCCCGGGCTAGGCGGGAAGGGAGAGGAAAAGGGGAGTAAATAATAAAACTTCTTTTGGGCGCGATGGTGAATGGTGAGGACTTTTCTTCGGGTAATTAGCTTCAATTAAATCTAATGTCCTAAGACAATAGCGCTTTGTTTTAATGTTGTATCTTTATTATTTATTCTATTCATTAATCGCGGTGGGGTGATGAATGCCGTGGAGGAATATAATGGGGTGATTTAGGAATGTCAAAGATTCTTTATACTAAAATAATTCTTTAATTAATAATAAAAGTAGTTATAATGGTGATAGTTGGTAAGTACTGGGCACATTAATTTGCAGATAAGCGAAAATTAAGGGATGTTGAACAGGGTCCGGAATTTGAAGGGCAACTGAGTGCAATAAATGGCGTTTCAGAATCATCCACCTGAAGAGTTAAATACTCCACAGTAATACTCCGTTTTTCGGACTCCAACTGCGCTACGCTGATGAGATCCAAAATAGATCGAAATGACGGGAAAAAATAAATAATGTTTACATTATTATTGCCGATGTTGACAGTTCTCCATGATTTGTTGGTGGTTGGTAAAACCGTTAAGAGCTGCTTGCGACGATGCCATATCAAAAAGCTAGAAGGAGTAGGAAGGAAGGTCTACTGGTGGTACGATGAATTCACAAAAGCCAAGTAAAGATCCAATATTACACGACGGGATCTCCTTGGGTGCAGTCGTACCGGTGGCCAAGATTTAGACAGCGGAGCGGCTACCTAGAGATGGCTGATCAAATCCGTCCACCAGGATGATGAACCGTGGGGAAAGCCTTGCAGAATGGTAGCAAAAAAGCTAGGACAAGCCCAACCAAACCCGAAGATGTTGGTCAATAGGTGTAATGCGGCAGACGTGAGTGTATTCTTTCCGCCGAACGCAACCCACTTGAACACGGCTTCTTATACGTTCTCGAATGAGGAAATTGCTACAACTACTCGTACCAATCCGAGGCAGAAGGCTTACGGGAGAGACGGCGTCCCGGGCGAAGTGCGTAGAGAGTACATATTGTCCAACCCGATGCCTTTCATATCTTTAGTCAACGGCTGTCTGAGAAGCGGCATCTTTCCAAAGCGTTACAAGAAATCATGGCTCTTGCTACTGCTAAAAGGGGGCAAATCGCGGACGACTCCTGGGGGCTAAGATTGCTGTGCTTTCTGAACGCCGAACTAAATATGCTCGAGCATTTAATAAGGTACAGGCTGGACAAATCGATTGACAGCAACAGTGGCCGGTCCGTGAGACAGTATAGATTTGCCAAGAAGAGTCCACTTTCGACGCGCTTAGAGAGGTGACAAATCTGGCAAATAAAGCCAACGAAGGACTACTAAGAAAAAGGAGGCACCGCCAGGCGATAGGACTAGAAGTTTGCAATGCATTTAATAGCACACCATGGACATTAATAATAGTGGCATTGAGGAACAGAGAGACTGCTTGCGATATTCAGGCCATAATTGCAGGTTACTTGCGGTACAGGACAGTAGTATTAATGGTTGCCGAGCGGGTCACCAAAAACTGGCCCGTAATTAATGTTCAACAAGGGTTAGTCCTACTCCCCACCCTATGGTATGTCGTCTATGACGGAATCCTGGAACTTCCCCTTCCTAATGGCTTCGCTAACAACGCTTACTGCAAGTAAGATGCAAGAAAATGGCTGATAGCATGATCCTGGTGGGGGCAGTAATGAATCACGTTGAGTGGATGAAAGGCGTGGAAATTGGCAGCGGATAAAACATCGTCCAAGTGAGTCTCCAAGTCGAAGCAAGGACAGAATAATGAGTCTAATATTGCCCGTGATAAAGTGGGTATCTTGATGTGCACAGCAGGGTTAAACTCAATTTCAACGTTCAGGTATTAGAGACATTGGTAGGAGTCGCCCGTGCAGCCAGGGTGATATCCGGATTCCCAGCAAGGGAGGAAAAGACTGTTATTAGAGGTTGCGTGGTCGAAGTTGACATAAGTACTACCCGCGTGAACGACTGCATGGGGTAGTCCGTCCGGGAAACATTTGGGTGGCGTCCGGATACCGCTGGCTATCAATTCAGGCTGCTGAAGTATTAGCATCCTCATCTCCCCTACACCTGGATATTATGGCGAAGGTTTTTGAGGCGGTACGGGGCGGTAATCTAAAGTCTAGGGCTCAGATTGAAACACACAAGCGGCTGCTCGCTTGATGGCAGAAGAGGTGGAACAGTGGCAGTAAAGGTGCATGGACGAGGGAGCTCATCCCTTCGCTGAAGCTCTGGGAAAACTTACTTACTTTTTTATCCAGGTATTATCCAGTCATGTGTGTTTCGACAAGTACCTTCACCGTAGACAAGCTATGTGCATTGTGCCCGCACTTATCGTGTCCTCGCTGGTCAACTGGGAGACGTTGGTGAGGGTACTTGGAGTGGATATCAGCCCGGACAGACTCGTTGAATTAATAAAGAAAATCAGTGAAGATGGCGAACAGTGAAGACGTCTTAGTAATTTCTCCTCCAAAGAAAGTAGTTTTAAGCTGCAAACGCTGTAATAAAATAGCTCTTACCGGTCCCATATGTTCTATATGCGGGACTCAGTTTCATCCAAGTTGTGCGACAATCAGGAAAAAGTGTTACGGTGTAATACTGCAAATAAGAGATCTTACGGCCGAGTATAGCCCGGAAATGTTCAACGTTTTAAATATGCTTGTGATCGAATTAAGGGAAAACAACAAACACCTTAAAGAAAAAGTCATCATCCTGGAGGAAGAGCTGAAGAATACTGATCAGGGTAATTTAATTAAAATTACCACAGAATCAGTTAGTCGGAATAAAAAGCAGGCCAACCAGAACAAATTAAATTATGACCCGGTTCCAACATTGGTGACGCCGCAAACAAATAACATAGGCAAACCAACATATACTGACGTTAATCAGAAGAAAATAAATGATGGCCGGCTCCCACATAGGTGACGCCGCGAACAAATAACGTAGGCAAAACAAACACACAATGACGTTATTAATTCGGTCCCAAAAGTTGTAAACGATAACAACAAAACTAAGATTAAGGCACCAACAATCCTTGAAGCGACTGCAAATTGTCAGCAAGCAGAAAATGCAAATGTGAAGGATGCAAGTGGCTACAAAATTGTAAATCACAAACTTAATCGCAATAAAAAACCAATAATCTTAGGAACTCAATCAAATGAAAACAATAAGTTTATAGCGACAGAGAGACGGCAGTGGATTAATGTATACCATGTAGAACCAAGGACAAGTAAAGAAATAATTGAAACATATGTGAAGGAATCCTTGAATATTGAGGATGTTAAATCCCACTCACTCACCGTGAGTGGTGATGTGTGCTCATTCGTAGTCGGCGTAATGGAATCCTACCTACAAAAACTATTGGTGACAGATATTTGGTCAGTCGGGGTTGCTGTAAGGGAATTCATTCCAGTTAGAAAAACAACCAAAAATCAAAATGGAAATTTTCAAACACTTAAACCCGAAAACCATCGGCCATAAATAAACTGATTTTTTTTTCACATTAACATATGTTATTTTCACAACTAAGACTATGAACTCGAGAATTGTATAATATCCCAGGATCTGGACGTCGTTTCAGTCAGTAAACATTGGCTGAGAAAAGAAGAAATAGAGCTTCTTCAGATAGGAGGCTATTCGGTAGGAAGTTCATTCACTAGAACTTTAAGCACACACGGAGGAACTTTGTTATTTATGCAAAACACACTTGAGTACAAACATTTGCCAAATGTGGATAAATACTCTATTGAAGTATATTATGAGGTATGTAGTATATGGGTAACCCAATGTGATATTATCTTTTCTTAGTGTATAGATCCCCTTCGGGAGACATTTAGCATTTTTTAAATATTTTTACTGATATACTCAAGATGTACCACAAAAAAAACGCCTCTACAATTAAACATTTTTACTAATATACTAGAGGAGTTAGATAAATTAAACCAACTTAGAAAAATAGCAGGTGATTTAAACAACGATTTCAAAATTCAAACTCCCCATAAACAAGCATTTTATGATATTGTTACTTGTTTTAACTTTAGGCACATAGTACATATAAATAAAATACCAGGGTCACAAAAATATCAGCAACATGTATCGACAACATTCTAGTCAACAGGAGCTCTCTATGCAAGGTAAATGTTGTCGAACCTTACTTATCAGATCACTATGGTATTAATTATAAATCAAGCCACCCATTCAATTAAAACGGAGCGTTTAGCCAAATAATTAAAAAAATGTACATGTTCTACATAATGTAGAACTGGCCCGAACATCATACAATGATAACAAAATACTTACATCAATGAATAATTCAAAATTAATGTGGGTCTTTGTAGGTAGCTTAACAAACAAACAGTCACATATAAATAGAAATATAGCTGACATTAAAGGCACAAACATATCAAGATCATTTTGTTGAGGTAGTGGATGAAATTGTTAGTAAGCAAAAAACACAAATGATTTTCTTCATAATTGTAATCAATCTTTTTTATGGCGCCTACAGATATTTTTGAAGTTGCTATGATGTATCATAGCATCTTTGAAAAACTCCACAGCTAGGGACTACTATGACATGAATTCCCATGTTCCTAAACCAATTGGTAGTGATATGGTTGGTGTATTGGCATACATAATAAATCTTTGATTTTAACGAGTACTATTTTGAGTGGATTTAAGTATTATATAAAGGCCGGATTTTATTGGCATTACGTGTCTTAAATTTATTTACATCAAAATTTGTTTCATATAAATCCTGATTTTCATGTATGTAGATCAGGGATTCCAATATGAATATACATCGTAGCGTCAAAACATTCATTTTAATAAAATATGGCCTACAATCATCAGTATAATTCAGATTATAAATAATTCTAACAGCCCTTCTCTGTGCAGCGAATACTTGTATTGCTCCAGAAGAATGACCCCATAAAATAATTCCATAACGAATATGAGATTCTATAAATGAAAAATATCTAGCCTTTAGAGCATCAAATAAGACCACTTTTGATAGTTGTCTGAGTAAAAAGATATACTTATTAATTTTTTTCCCCAGTTCAAGTGTGTGTTTCTTCCACGTTAATTTATTATCGAGATAAAATCCTAAAAATTCACATCACAAGAGAAATCATCATTTATATTTTTTAGATTAAATAGCATATTAACCGTTTTATTATTATTTAGTAATAGTTCGTTAGTAGTGAACCAACATTTTGCCTGTGTGTTAATATTATAGTTGGTATTTTTTTACATCACAAAGCAATTTTCCTCGATTTAACAAAGTGGTATCGTCTGCAAATAGTAAGATGTTTTCTTCTCCTAAGAAATGACAAATTTCATTTATATAAAGTAAAAATAGTGTCGGTCCTAGTTTAAAACCTTACGGCACCCCTCTGTTTAGAATATATTCACCTGATAATTTGTTATATAATTTGATTACTTGTGATCTGTTCGACAAATAGGTTATGATTAATTTGCAACTCGTATGATGAAAGTTATGAAAATACAGCTTTTGAAGTAAAATCTCATGACTCATGCTGTCAAAAGCTTTTTGTAAGTCGAGGAAAGTTGCTTGCATGAATTCATTTTCATTAAAAGCATTTAAACATTGTTCAATAAAATATAAACAAGCCGTTGTTTTAGACCTCTTGTTTCTAAAACCATGTTGACTCTTTGATAAGATTTTGTAGTTTTGGATATAATTCAACAATTGCTTATTTAATAAGTCTTCAAATATTTTAGAAATGACAGGTAAGATTGAGATTGGTCTAAAATTATTTGCATCAGTACGTAGACCTTTTTTATGAACTGGTAGAATAACTGCTTTCTTAAGACCTAGTGGAAATACCCCTTTCTCTATTGCTAGGTTGAATAAATTTGTTAGAACCAATATTCTTTAATTGTTTTAATTATTTCAGCTGTGCATTTGTATATATCCCTACATTGGCTGTTTTTTAATTTTATAATAGAATCTCTAACATTTGCTGTAGATATCTTTTTAAATTTAAAATATGAACTAGTTACAGTACTACACCCTCCCATTAGTAATAGGTCACTAACAGTGGTTTTGCTAGATTGAAAATTTAATTTATTTGAAGATATAGACGAGAAATGGTTTATGAAATCGTTAATGTCTGGTGCAATGTCAGAGCGATTTTCCGACTTATTTGTACGATGTGAATTTATTACATTCCAAATCATCTTTGGGTTATTATTAGATGATTTAATTTTATTGCAATTATGTTCACGTATTTCATATTCAATTGTTTTTTTGTATCGTTCTTTAATCTCGTCTCGCAGGGATTTATTTTGAATGCTTTTATTGTGTTGATATGCTTCATCTGCTAACTCGAAAGAGGTCTTAATTGAGCGTAGGTGTTCACTAAATTTATTATAATTGTGAGTAGTTGAACGATAGGTTTTTAATGGAAAAGCATTAGTAATTGCGGTGTGTAATATATCAAGGAATATAATGAAAGGTTACTACCCGGAGCAACTCGAATTGTTCAAAGTTACACCTATCTTTAAAAAGGATGACAAATCCAAGGCAAACAACTATAGGCCAATTTCCATTATTCCCATTTTAGATAAGGTTTTTGAAAAAGTTATGTTTAATCGGTTATATGCTTACATGGAAAAAAATTTGCAAAGGACTACCTATATTGTCCTTTGCAGAAGGAGATTTACTACTGAAGCCATGTGTGAATTAATTACACATGTATTACAGGCCTTTGAACGAGGTATCAGTCTAGACACTGCTTGCATCGTCTTAAGTAAGGCATTTGACTGCGTTTGGCATACTCGTCTTTTAAACAAACTTGAAACTTGAATTTGTGAGAGGTAATAATCTAGAACGTTTTAATAATTACTTAACTGGTAGGCAACAAGTCGTTACGTTTAACGGAGACCAGTCGAGGGTGGCACAATTTACCCACGGTGTCCCACAGGGCTCAATTTTGGGACCATTACTGTTCTTAGTATCTGTAAATCATCTCAAGAGTAACGTAGAACATACATTTTTTCGAATGACACGACCATAGTACAAAAAATTGTGGTGTGGCCACCATAGTACTTTCCCTATATTTTACTCAAAAACTATGAGGTTTGCACAAAAAGGCTATTCTTAATAAATTGTTCTATTTTGAACTCTCTACAATTATTTGTTACATAAATTTCTTGTAATTCCAATAGTTTATTAGCAATTGGCAAAAATGTCAAAATTTTCAATATTTTTTTTTTTTTTTCGAAAGTTAAGAATTTTATGAAAAATATGTTCGAATAAAACTTGTTCAGTTTTTTATTCCCTTTAACTTATGTTTGAACCGTTTTTTAAAATTTTTCATATTTAGAAAAATATCATCAAAAAAACAAAATAAAAACGCCTCTGGTAAACATCCACTTCCAGTTTATGAATGTTTACCAAAAGGTTTTCAGATCAAACCTTAAGTTTACAGTTTCATCTCAATCGGATCATTCGTTCTTGAGATACAGCACCCACCGACAGGTAAACAGACAGCAACACACACACACACACAGACACAATGTTTTTACCAGAAATCAGTGCAATGGACTCGTGCAACCCCAAAACGGATATTTTGGTAGAAAAAAATTTGAAAAAAAAATCTCGAAAACGCCCCCTATATAGTATATATAGGGAAAGTTAATTGCAGCTCAAATATAACAGGCAGCGTCTCACAAGCCGAAGTTTAGTTTGATGCAAACGGACTCACAGTTAATGCTAATAAGACGGAACACCTTAAATTTGAACTAAAACCTATTCCACTTATTCACTATTTAGATTTCAACTTCCACAAAATATTATTATTCCTACATATATATATATATATCTCACAATTTTATTGAAGTACTCACATTTTTGCTCAGCCTTAATAATTTGTATCTTGAATTTTGGAGGCATTCACTTCGTAGTACATTTTTAATGAATAATAGAAAAACGTTTAACTTTTTTATACTACTTTTTATTTTTTTAATAAAAAAGTTAAAGGTTTTTCTGTTATTCGTTAATAATTTTCGTGTCAACAACGCCCTTGCCTTTTCCAACTCTATTGTTAAATATGTAGCTTAGCTAATCTGCCTTAGGGCTAGAATCAAATGAGGTACTCTGATCGTACTCCACATTTACTTATATACTTACCTTTTTTACTTTCCCTATATAGTATATATAGGGGAAGTATTGTTTTCGTGCGTGAAAATGTCTGTGGACGCTGTATCTCAAAAACGAAAGATCCGATTGAGATGAAACTTTAGACTTAAGGTTTTGTCGTTAAAAACTGGAACTGAAAAGCTTTTGGTGGACATTCATAAACCGGAAGTGGATGTTTATTCGAGGCCGTTTTTTGTTTTTTTCCGATATTATTCTAAATATGAAAAATATTACAAAACTTTTCAAACAAAAGTGAAAGAGAATAAAAAAGGGAAGAAGTTTTATGAAAATATTTTTTTCATAAAGTTCTTAACTTTCGAGAAAAATAATAAAAATTAAAAATTCTGACATTTTTGGCCAATTACTAATAAACCATTACAGTTACATGAAACTTGTATAAAAAATAATTGTAGAGGATTTAAAACTGAACAAATTATTAAGAATAGCCTTTTTGCGTAAACCTCATAGTTTTCCAGAAAAATATAGGGAAAGTACTATGATGGCCACATCACCATTTTTACAATAGACTACCTCTTTTATTACATAGTTCTTTTTCAGACAAATTATAAACGAACACAATATCACCCAAGTGAAAAACTTGAATACCTGAGAAAACAAAAGCCATCAAACAACAAGAAACCGGATAGTAAAAGAAACATTCATAGTTTCTTAACAAATATATAAAATCTGTTTTAAAAAGTTTTAAAATGTTTGCCCATGCCATCATCGCTCAATCATCAATTCCAAAAGCTATAGATAGCAACATAAATTACATTAAATAGAGCAGGAGTCAACAACTTACATGACAAAATACTGACAATGAATATCATACGGAAGGACATAAGAAAAGCCAGACTCACTGAAGAAGCCATGCAACCAGAGGAAAGAATCATTAAAGAGATCAAGAAAGAGTGTGAAGATAACCAATTAATAATCAGTAAAGAAGACAAAGGTAACACGATCGGAGTACATTGATAATGCAGAGTTTAATAGAAGAGAACTACGGATAAATACCAGAAAGAATTAGTCACTACAATTAAATTTTCACATAATATACCGGAAAAACAGAAATACCACCTGAAAGAAATGAATCCAAGACCACAAACCCCGTACGGTATGCCCAAAATAAATAAACTGAGTATACCGATAAGACCAATGGTATTGTTACCGGCGTTCAGTTTACCTGAACGTGGTAACAAATGCGTAATTATATTTTAATCCATTTTATAAGCTACCCATTGCTCCTTTTAATAATTTGCATAAATTACAATAGCTGAAAATAATGAATATGTAGTCGGAAAGATATATAGCCGATTGACAAATCTGGTGTATTTTTAAATTCTATATAAACTATGTATGAATATTATTTTTATAATATAAATTCTATGTATTTATCAATAAAGATGTTTTTTTTTTTATAATGGATATGATAAGAACATAGTAAATAAACTCTTAAAGAGGAAAAAAACGGAAAAACAAAACACAACTACTCTATAAAGGAGATCTTGAAAAGCCAAAAAGAATATGTAGCAATCCCATACGTTATAAACATGAACACAAAAATAAAAAAAAATCAGTTAGACACATGTAAAATTCAAGCAATAACAGTGAAAAAAGTAACCTCTTTAAGCGACTAGTGAATACTAAAATAGAAACAAAGAATAAATTGAAATAATCAGGTATATATAAAATTAAATGCAGCAACTGTGACGGATATTACATTGGACCAACGGGGAGTAATTTTGAAATACGATACAATGAATACAAGAAATCCCTACAACACAGCAAAATAACAACAAAGTTATCCGAAAATTGTTTAACAACAGGACCTCATCTGAAAGAAATTATTTCGGTCAATTTTGAATGAAAAGGTTTAAGCTTAACCTCCTGGAGGGAATTGATATTAAACGGCAAATCAGCAAAGGTTATAATCTTTCGAATAATCAAAAGGATTTTACTCAACATTATTAACGTAGACCTCCCACCATAATAAGACCCATATAAAAGTATATACATTCTCAATATTACTTTAGTATTAAATATACCCTTGATAATAATTATAAAATCAAAAAACGTGTCAAGTAACTGAAAAATAATGTTAACTAAATGAGTGGATCGGCAACATAATATTAAGTTACTAGGAGTATACTTTCAGTCGTCGCTTACATAGGAAGTACAAATAGATCAATTAAGCAAGAAAATCAATAAAAACACTTATTTATTGCGAAAAATTAGTACCAATACTAACAACAAAATATTTTATTTCATGTTTGGGATAGTATCATATATCCCTTAACCTATTTGATCTAACTTCCTTTTTAAGATGGAACTAAGAATATCATAGTCCCAATTTATAAAAAAATATGTTATCAAAAACATTGAGGCCAGAAATAAAACTGCATGTGTCTATTTCGACCTAATGCAGTTGACACAATTAATTACTAGCTTCAAGTAACAAATTATTTTATCAAAGCCAAGCATTTAACTGGTTGACCTCATATTTAGATGGTCAGTCTCAAAAGGTTAATTAAAGTAGTGATACACTATTATCTAAGGCAAATAGGGCCTCTACCGGTGTTCCTCAGGGTAGTACTCTGGGTCTACTGATATTTATTTTATTTTTAAATGATATAAACGAATTCATATCCAATAGTTTTATTACATTATTTGAAGATGATTTATTGCCTTCAGTGATCGGAAAAAATAACTTGAATCAACCACGTTGGTTGTATGCAAAGCTACTGTCAGCTTAATAGTTTAGCTTTGAATGATTTAAAAACTAATATGTTTGTGTTTTTACCATCTTATTTAGATCATAGTCATGTGAATAACAAGTCGTTAATACAAAGCAACTCCTTCAATTTCTTGGTAAAAAGTGATTGTTTAATATACAATTTATGAAAATAGGTCAAGGTTACTGAACGCAGAACTGAGTTTTAATGAACAAAAGGTTTTAAACAAGGGTGTTCATAATGGATTCCTTCACCTCTCACTGACAAAAATAAAATAAAAAAACAATAACAGCACCTTGTTTTATAAGACTTTTTTAATATATTTTAAATTGTCAACGTGTAAACTAATTTCAAGTGTTTTCTGGATTTAAAAACTGGTCCCACCAGCGCCTATGAATAATATACAAAGGAAATGAAAATCGTGTCGTAATTATTCCGAGCACCATTAACCGTTCGAAAGCAACAACCCCCGCACTTTCCTCGAGGTCACATGAGAAATTCAGGTGGAACAGATGTACACTTTAAACAAATGACCGGCCGCCTTTAAGGGCCGTAAGGTGGGGCGGGCGGGTGTCGTCCCGACCGTTTCCCGGCCTCCGTCGGAATCTTAAGTAGTTGCGGAGGAGAGTGTGGCCCCATTACTTTTTCCATTGCTATAAAATTTGCAAATACACCATATAATCCAGACGTGATCACCTCCGAACCCATTTGCATAATGACTCCTAATGGTCCTCATGAATTCATTAAAATTGTAAAATATACGCAATGACTTTCCGCCTAGGTGTGCGTGTGACTAAATTATGCACTCCGTTTTTTTTTCACTATCTAATCGTTTCGGGACGGGGCGTTTCGATAAAAAATTCAATTCGAAAAAAAAATGGGGAATTTATTATTATTACTGTTTTATCCAACAATTTATCTTTAGTATAGTAATTTAATTCTACACGAATTAAATAAGTCGTTATTATTTCAAAAGTCAGTTAATTGTATAAAGGTTTGCACTAAATTTCCCTAATTGAGTGGATAACTACTGACAATTATATTAAGGAAATTTAGTGCAACTCTTCAGCCACCTCAATAATACATATGGCTTTGCGGATACCTGAAGTAATACTCCATTTGCCTCGCTTCAGTGATTGATTGAAACCGATCCGTAGATATTATTGATAGAAAAATAATTATTCATTACATTATATTATACGTTATACTATTTTTTTAATAATTATTACAAATATGAAATATGTAATTTTAAATTTAATATTGCATGGTTATAATTCATTTGCGCGCTTTCTGTACGTGCATTTAATGCAACAATGTATAATTGATAAAACAGATAGGTAATTTTTATTTTCAATTGTATAAATAATAACAAAGTAATATATTACAAGCCTTTGATTAAATACATTTGTGTGCCAAATATATTTTTCATACAAATAAATAGTTTTGTGTGTTTGTTTCCATTACGCCACATATATATTTATTCATTATTTACATACGTGAAAATATTTATTAAACAAATACCAATGGTTAATTTTTGAATAGTGATATAAAATATAATCAATTAGCGATTGTATTGAAAATAATAATATTATTTAATTGCATGTACTTTAGAAAACACACACGGATTTTTACAAACCATCTCTGGATAATGGACCTTGAATGTACGATTTATCCCTTGACTAAAAAAAATTCTTCATAAGTGGCTCTAAAAATCCTGTCCTCTTCATCTTTAAAATAATGAGGCATTAGGGAATGCGAGAATCGATTAAGGTAACTAGTCTGAGCCAAACGATCGCAATTCATAATAACAAGTTTCTTAAAAAAACCTTTAAGAAGTACGATTAGTTGAATTAACGTTGCTTCTTTCGGTCAAAATTTTATGTATAGTTTTTTTTAATAATTTGAGTGTGTTGTTAAAGAAAGAAGACCAAAGATAAGTAAATAAACACATAAATAAATTACGAATCTTACCTTGTGAATAAAGTAACTTAATACTAATGGATATTTTCCAGCGATAAATTAATTTAGTATAAAGATTGAATTGAAGTGGAGGCCTCTACTTTGTGATACATTATTTATTGGTATATTATTGAAAATGCCTTTTTAAATATCACACACTTGGATTTGCAAACATATATAGAATTGAATTAGACTAAGCAAATATTCAATCGATTTTGATAGATGTTTTTAAAACTTATATGTGGCGGCCTTTGTTTTTACCGTATAAAATAATAAAAAGATTATTAAAAATATTTTACCACGGGTTAAGTGAGAAGTTAATTAATCGTATAGAATAATTTCTTTATACGATAAGATTATAGGGTATGGTAGCATAGTCTGGTTTTGAGTCAACAAAAAACTAGTATGGGTTAACTGTTACTTCTTTATTCGAGAATGGATTACTAATATGAAGATATTCAGGTAAATTGGTATTAATGGGAGGGTAAGGTTTGTTTCGTCTAAAAAATACCTTTTTTCATGAAATTTTTTAGAAAAAAATATTACTCTATGTTTATTATTATTATTTAAAAGTACATGTCAAGAATATTTAGAAAAAAATTTCTTCAAAAATTGAGAGAAATAACGGATTTTTTGTAGATCTCCGCAGACGCTTAGAAAACATGTTTTTGTGCGGTGACCAGCCTACAGCATTACTGGATCATCTGAAACCAAAAAATCAAAATGCTTTCTTCAGTTTATTTCTTTATCTCTCCAGTCTCGTCAAGTTTTTTGTAATTATTCTTTTTTTTCATTTTTGGCACCATTTTGAAGCCAAAATAACGATTTTTGACAAAAGAATGGACCTATTTGTTATTGTAAAATTATTAGTAATTAAAAAACGTAACTAGAGATCTATATATATATGTAGAATATGTCTACATAATTTCAAAACGATCGGTTCAGTAGTTTTTTCTGTAGTCTGGTCACCGACTTTAAAAATTACATGTTTGGGAAAATCGATTTAGAGTTTTGTTCACTCAAAAATTGAAAATCTCTTGAAAAAAACTGGGTCCATACAGTACATCACTATCATCTACGTTACCTAAGGCATTTTTTTGCTCCTGTCTACATAAAACTCTGCCTTCTTTGATCTCGCGAGCAGCTTGCTTATCTGCTCTGCTGATCCGCAAAGAGTATGTCGCGCGCGCCCATTCATGCGCACTTGGTCCTGAAGTGATTCCCAAATCTTGCATAAAGGTCAGAAAAGCAGTAGAGCCTTCGTTAAAAAGTGATGCCGCTACATATGCTACAATTTCACTGATTTGGGACTAATTTTCCAGATGAGTTGGTTGTAGCTTTCGTTGTTGTTCTGCGTGAAACCACCCAGACAACGTTCCAACAACGTGTCTTTGCTTAAATCTTCATATATTGTCTTTATTGCGTCTAAAACAACAGCTGGAAGTGGAGAGTAACTGTGCTTGAATGATCGTAATGTTTTTGCTACCTTCAGCCTTTTTCCACTCGCACCACGATTCATCGTATTTTTCATGCTGGGGACTTTGATCAGTCGAAGAATAATGATAAAAAATCGCCCATTTAGCGTTCCTCATTTTTTCCACAGAATCGTGATTTCTCCGAATTGCTAGCCCATAATACACTGTTTGTCGATCATGTTGCCAGTTAGTTTGCCTTTACTGGAAAGAGTTTTCCTCTTAACTGTTTTACCAGATTTTGTTTCGACGTTTATTTTGAAGTTATCACCGTCAGGTTTCGCATTGACAACTCCGGTGTAGGTTTTGAAATCGCCATCACCAATATAATTACGGTATTTTACGTTTAAAAACTCATTGTGATTTGATTCACATTGTCCTTTGTTCACGTGCTCCTCGTGCCACTCTTCATATTCTGAAGGTCCTAGTTTTTTGATCCCGTTTTCACATAAGTTACAGTACAAACTGCTGATAAAAATATCAACAACTTTGCCAGTCCAATAGCCGATCAATGACGATACACCAAAGAGCGAATTAAATCCTCTTTTTTTCCATGTGCCATCACCGGATACTGTAATTTCGTCTGTGTCTTCGCGATTATTTTGATTACAAGTCTCTTCTTTTTCTTCTTTGATGGCAGAAGCAAAATATTTATTTGCAACAGTTTTTACACTAGTGTTCATTTTTTTGATGGAAGTATTGTAGCACGGTTTTGAAATAAAACTACTTGCCATGTCCATCAATCCATGTCCTAGGCCTAAAACTCGAATTACGAATGCAAATCTATTATTTATTTTGTAGGCATTACCATCAATTCTTTCACTCGACGAAACATAGTTTGGAATTTTGCACTTTTCACACGTAACTTTTGTTTTGAAGCCAAGACCTTCTTTTTTACAAGATTAAAATGCCACTGAGCTATCACACGTTTTACACTTCACTAAAGTTGCTACACTAGAAAAAAAGTAGAAGAAAATCTATAATTCCATAATGTTTTTTAAGATCTTCCTCGACTTCAAGCGTAGTATTCAATTTGATTTTTTTGCTGATGCACTAGACGCTCTTACTTCCGCCATTACTCTTTTTCTTGGTCGGCTTACTCTTGGGCCACCCTGATCACGTCCTTCTCTGCCAGTTGGTTTCGGCATTTTTTTTTTCGATGATAAATTCAAAATCACTAAGAAAACTAAACAAAAACAAAACGAAGCATAACTGAAATGACGCAAATATCTGCTTTCCTAAGCGTTCAAGTTTAGACTGAAATATATGTTCTACATCGGAGAGACGAAGAGACGAACAGAGGGAATAAAAGTAATATAACAGAGACCGAAACAGTTGCCCCTCGCCGCTCAGCGCAGGTAGCTAAAAGGCGCGCAAACCTAAGTTAGAAGTACGGTTATTCAACCTACTGTAACTTCATTAGTTTTGCTCCGAATGACCTACAAATGGAATACAATATTCTTCAGATGTACTTTCAGAAAAAAATAAATAAACAAAAATGAAAAAAAATAGTTGTCAAACCTTACCCTCCCCTTAAAAATCTAGAGGTTCAAAGTTAAAAGAAATATCAGAGTACATTGTAAATTTAAAAAAAACAGGTTTTATTCTTACACCTGATCAATCGTTATCAAGTTGCCAATGTAATACAAAGACCCTGAGAAAACTTTTCTGAATTGTCTAAATTAATCGATGTAAATGAAGTTTCATTTATGTCAAAAATATTTTTTTTTGACCAAACCATACATAAGTAATTAGCTGTTATTTTACAATTACAAACCCGTAATGACATTCATCACAAAGATATCACTGAATGCAAGGTTTGATGCCATAATAAACATATAGACGTGTTTTAAGTTTTTCCAGGTGGTGTCTTGCACTGAGTACATTGCTGAGAATTACTGTTATGTTTCACTGGAGAAAATTGATATCATAATTATGGTTGCGACCATTACTATGTGGTAATTCATAATGAACACTGAATAAAACACGTACTATGTTTTTAACCACTATAATTTATTATAAGATATAAATTTATTACAATGTGTACGACTTAAGTTTCGACTTTTGACGGTAATATATTTATATATTATAATAAATTATAGTGGTTAAAAACATAGTAAGTGTTTTATTCAGTGTTCAAAAATCAACTGGTAAATTTATTTTATATCCGAAACAAAATTATAAAAAGATTAAAAATAATGCTTAAAATTTTGTTTATTTTGGATTCTTAGATTAGCATTATGAAAAATAACCTTAACGATCTATACTGATATATCAAACAACACGAAATTTAGTAATTTAGTTTGATAACACAATGATAAGGGATCATATTTGATGAGTAAAAGTAGTTTTTTCATTCCTTTCAAGATAATTAATAAACGACATTAAGTTTATTCTATCACCTGATGAAAGATGAAATATTATGAATTAATTTAGTATATTTATGTAAATTTAGAGATCAAATGATCCATCAGGCGAACTTTGAAGGATCAGTCGGCTAATAAACAAGATGAAGTTTAAGCGAAGAAAAATGATTTTAACTAAATTTTAATGAAAGATATAATGTTTTATCTCTTCCTAATGGTAATGGAATGTGAATAGACATATTTGTAAATTTTTTTGAAAGTAGCTTCAGTTGAAGTATTTTTAAGAAAAATTGACCATTTTTTCCCATTCTATTAGGTCGAGAGATGATAAAAGAAACATTGATTAGGATTATGGAAGGTTTTACCATAATCGTGGTGTTGAACCACCCTTCAATTAAACAGCCTAATTTTCGAATATAATTTTTGGCTGCCTGATGCTCTTAAAATCCTTCGCATTTGAAGACTTAGTCAATTTGTCAATTTTAGATGATTATAATACTGGTTTATTGTTCATAAAGATGTTATTTAATTCTTTTAACTGGTAATGAAATACTAAGTTCAAATTTGGTAACTATAAAGTAATAAACATAATTTGATTGTGACGAGGAATTTGTATGATTCAGTTACCTACTCGTATAATTTCTTGGGATTTTTTCTGATAATTTTTAATATTTTATTTTGGTAGCTTTTCCATTACATATATAGCATTAACCCAATAAACCCAATATTAATTATGGCTTTGTTGTACCTTATTTTAAAATATTTTCCAGTTAATTTTGGACAAATAAAATCAAGTGATACAAAATGAAGCATTTTAATTAACAATCAAATTAAAACCAAAAATGTTTCACGTCAAGTTAAGTGAGTAGTTAATGCGGGTCTTGAACTGTTTGCGCTAATTAATTTTGTGTTAATCTAGCGCAAACTTGACCTAACTCAATAATTTCTACATTCATTCAGAAATACATAGACCTAGCGTACTCTTGACCTATCATAATACGAATTATATTGACCTAGCCCAAATAAACCGTGAATTAAGTTAGTAGGCCAAAGTAAAGTTTATTGGGGTAGGTCACGAATACGTTAGGTTATTGCAAAATAATGTGAAGAATGTATTTAAAGCTATTATATAGAGTGATCTATTTTAAAATTTAAATACCTTTCTTCGGTGTCGGCTTTCAAATTACATTACGGTTGACAATACATGTATTTTTAAGAGATCGTAATTGTTATTTTTCTTTTAATAATTGTTTTAGTTTTTTTTTTTTCTTTCTATGCATTTTCGTTTTTGGTTGTATTTCGTCTGCTTTTCTTGCTTCTTCACTCCGAGATTTTCTCGGTCTCCCTCCTTTTCTCTTTCCTCTTTCCCTCGCTTCATAAACTTTCTTTACTATTCTTTATGGTCCCATCCTTGTAATATGTCTGTGACGTCGTTATGTTAAAACGCACATTTAAATTAATAAATATATTGATAACGAAAACTTTACAAAAATGTACAATTAAATTCGTAAGAGCCGGTGGTGTTCGTTTGTTGATGGTTAAAACAGATCTCTTCCTTTTCGAGCGCTGGTTTCTGCACACCACGTAAAGGGGTGGAGTTTGTTAGTCCAAGGGTAAGTGGTGGTCTGCAAAAGAGGATGATTGGCTGCATAAACTTTCTTCTGCACGGTGTTGCCAAAACATCCATCGTACGTCTTCGGGTGGCTTCCAGATGTTGAAATACCCGCTAAGCCCTTTATGGCCCACGGACGGTACGACGCGCACAAACACATAATAAAAATAGAGTTTAAATTTACAAGTCTTAGGATGATTTATTCTAGCAATAAAATAATATTCGAGGAAGGATTTTAAGCCGGTACTGTCCGTACACTCGCTGCCCCCAATAAAATGTAAATTCGTTACGGTCCATGCACCTCGTGCAGGCAAGGCCGTAACATCCTCCCCCCGTTGAAATTAGTTAATTTCAAAAAAAATTAAATCGAAGGTATGAACAATAATAGCAAATATTCAATAATTTAAATAGTCAAAAATATACATAAAATAAACGATGATTAATAGATAATTAATACAAATATAGTCAGTTCACATGTGGAGTCACAAAACATTATGATTGGGCACACAACACTTGTTTTAATTGTCGCTGACCGCACCACACAATCACTTCCAGGATAAGTTGTCTCAATGTGTCCTTGACGCCATCGACTGAGAGGTGCATCCTCGTGGATTACAGCAAGCTGCTCAACTTGAAAAGGTTGACCTCTCGACTGCTTCCATTTTCTACGCCATCTGGCCCAAAAATGCCTTTGGACGCGCTGCATCAGCTTCCAACGTGAGTGTCGGCCCATATTCGTTTCTTTCAAATTTGGTTCCGAATGTGCCGTAAAACTGCCTCCAACTAGGAAGTGGCCGGGTGTAAGGAAGGATAATTCATCTGGGTCGTTAGACAAAGGACAAAGGAGCTTGGAATTCATTATGGCTTCAATCTGAACTAATAACGTCCAGAACTCATCGTACGTTAAACTAGAGTTTTTAATTACGCAATGATGAGGTAAATAATAATTGCTCGACAATGAAATGAGCTTCAAGTGCCCCAAATTAATATATTTATTCATAAATAAAGTATATTGTTGCTGCAATTCTGAGTTCCGTTTGTTTTTCAAATTAAATAATTGGCTTTTCGCCCTCCCGTAAGAATTATCTAATGTAGAATAATCTGTTTTGCATGGTAGCGCGATAATAAAACGCCCATCTACATCCTGTTCTACTGATTTGAAAAAATGTTCTTCGCATTGTACTGCTTCCTTTAACTTCAGCGGTATTGCTGGCTTAATATTATCTAACTTCCATAATCTCTTATTGTTTGAATCTAATTCCAAATGTGTAACTGATTGACAATTTAAATTTGTGTTTGGTTGTACATAAGGTTGCAATTTTATTTTTTCATCCTTTTCTGTTATTTTCTGTTTGACTTGCGCAACAAAACTAGGAATGTTACTAACAGGTGACTTATTGATAATTTGTTTATTTAATGATTTTAAAATATTTTGTCTTAATTTAAAAACTGTTCTTTTTAAACCAAAAGCTGTATTAAATAATTGAGGAAAATTTTCATCAAAATTAGCGAGTTCTAAATTGGCCAAATCGTCGATTGAATTTAAAAGTAAATTGATTAATTCTAAATTTAATTCTGCATCTACTGACTCTGAATTTACGTCGTTTACAATATTAGCGATATTTAACTCTATAAGTGCGCGATGATTGTTTAACGTACGAAGAGCTCGTTCGCTCTCTTTAGACAGCTGAGGTTCTGCCATAATGAAAATGGTATATAAATGAAAATTAGGAACAAGGGAAGGCCTACCTTTGCGTCTTGCTGCTGGGCACTGCGACTTGGGGCTTCCTCCGCTTACTCTTGTCCTGTATTTCGATTATGATTCGACCTGGGGGCGTCTGCGGCTCCCTTTGGATACGGCGACGCTGCTTCTCCAGGTACGACTGCGGCTCTATGACGATGATGATGTGACCGGAGGGCGTCTGCTGCTTCCTTATTCTGCGGCGACACTGCTTCTCCTGGACACCGACAAGGTTTCGTGATGCACTTCGACTTCGATGTACTCTCACTCTCCTGCCGTTGATAATGATATTGATATTTCGTCGAGTTTTATGTTTACTCGACGACGTAGTTCTATCCAAAAAAATCTTGGATCCGGTTCGAAGGACCAAAAATGTAATGTCGACTTCTATCCGGTTCGAAGGACCAAAAATGTAACGTCGACTTCTATCCGGTTCGAAGGACCAAAAATGTAACGTCGTTTTCTATCCGGTTCGAAGGACCAAAAATGTGACGTCGTTATGTTAAAACGCACATTTAAATTAATAAATATATTGATAACGAAAACTTTACAAAAATGTACAATTAAATTCGTAAGAGCCGGTGGTGTTCGTTTGTTGATGGTTAAAACAGATCTCTTCCTTTTCGAGCGCTGGTTTCTGCACACCACGTAAAGGGGTGGAGTTTGTTAGTCCAAGGGTAAGTGGTGGTCTGCAAAAGAGGATGATTGGCTGCATAAACTTTCTTCTGCACGGTGTTGCCAAAACATCCATCGTACGTCTTCGGGTGGCTTCCAGATGTTGAAATACCCGCTAAGCCCTTTATGGCCCACGGACGGTACGACGCGCACAAACACATAATAAAAATAGAGTTTAAATTTACAAGTCTTAGGATGATTTATTCTAGCAATAAAATAATATTCGAGGAAGGATTTTAAGCCGGTACTGTCCGTACACTCGCTGCCCCCAATAAAATGTAAATTCGTTACGGTCCATGCACCTCGTGCAGGCAAGGCCGTAACAATGTCATAACCATTTTAACTGGCTCTGCTGAAAAGTTGTCTCTACCAGTTGTTTGTTAAGTTCTTCTCTATATGTGCCATTTCTTATCCTGCTCAGCTTTGATTTATTTTGTTATTTTTCTCAGGAATCTCATTTCCTTGGGTGTTATACTGGTCATTTGAGCCTTCGTTGTTGTCCATGATTCGCTTCCATATGTCAGTATGGGTTTCATTATCCTCTTAATTACTTCTACTTTAGTCCTTTCCGTTATTTCCTTTTTCCTAGTATATCATGCTTTATTGTATTAAATAGCCTTCCTGCTTTTGTCTATTATGGTTCCTAGGTATTTGTATTTCTTCACTTTTTCTAATTGTATCCCATTTACTTTTATGTCGTGTTTCTCTCAATTTACTCCTCCTATTATCATTTTTATTTATATTTTTTTCTGTATGTTTATGTTCATATTTGCCTTTTCTAACTGTTCGTTTATTGTTGCTACGTTATGTTGTTGATCATCTACGGTTTTCGCGAATATTATCATATCGTCATATCGTTCTCCATGTTCACCATCCGTACTTTAGAGTGCTTCATTTTCTTCTTGCATCGCTTAACTGCCTCATCTAGTACACCATTAAACAGTCTAGCATTTAGTATGCACTCTTGTTTCAGTCCTGCATTATATTTGAATTTTTTTTACTGTTCATTGTTTGTATATATGTAACACTTCGTGTCGTCATAGAGGCTTTTATGCTTTCTATCAATTATTTTTGTACTGTGATCTTTACAAGCAACACTTTCTCCTTCTGCGTCCAACCTAGACAAGATGGATGAGGATGTCGTGGATGTCGCTGACATGGATACTTCAGAGTTCGTGGAGCCTACATCTAAGAAAAGGTGCACGCCACCAAAATACCCCACACTACACACGCATCTCAATCAGAAATCGGACTCACACAATCACAACCATCATTTAACGTAACTCATGCAAGTTTTTCAAGCAACAAGATATTCGTCATCATGTTTGACCTTGAATCTCCAAATCTCCCCAAAGCCCTCCTATCCCGTAACTAAAGCCTATTCTAACATTGGTAACAATAGCGACGTATAATTTTATATATGACAATATCAACTCCCATCCCTGAAATCCCATCCAGTTTCCAACTACCTCACCAACAATCCCATCGATGTCAATATGATGGTTGAATCAAAAACGAAAAACACATTTTCATTCAATACCTGATCTTACATTTAAATAAGTCAAAAAATTAACGCATAAGAAAATGTTACAGGAAAAAAGTGAAAAACACATAACCAACTAGTTACTGTCTCATTAGATTGTCAACCCGTCACTCCCAATTCGTATAGGAACGAATTAGTAAAGTAAAAGAATGACATCGCAGAGAGCCTAGCAGAAATTTTTGCTACAATCTTATCAAATCTTTACCTTCTTCGACAAAACAACTTTTATAGTGACCTTAAAATTAATATTCTGGACATTCTAACTAACATATTAAAATAAAATGGCCTCTCAGAAAATCAAGTTAGCACAATGGAATGCTCTAGAAAATAAATATATTTAATATTAATGGGTACTTCTCAATTAGAAAATAGGAAATACCGTAATAATGGCAAAGGTGGTGTTATGATATTAATTTCTAACAGAGTCCATTACAAGGAAATCCCAATAGTATACAATTCGCTATGTAAAGAAGATTGTCTAGAGATTATTAATTCCTATAAACATTCGTGTGTGTTACCAGATTATGCACCCCTAATCAAAATAAATCGGCTATAGACCTGACACTCTACTTTAGGATCGGACTACAATGTAATTCAAATTATCATTAACACTCAGCTTGAAGTTATGGTCAAAAAGAAAACCACTTGTAAATGGAATACAAATGCGGAAGTTTAGTCAAACTTCACAAAAAATGTAAATGAATCAATAGGCAACCCCAGCTTAAACGAAACTGAGCCAAATATCCTTCTTATCTACCATAAAAATACGTGCTTACTTATCCATTCCTAAAGTTAAGTCAGTGATAAATAAAACTACCCCGCCTTGGTGAGACGGTTATAGTACACAAGCTATTATTTCAGGGAAAGAGGCACTAAACTATATAAATCTCATAAAACTCTGGAAAAGCTCAAAACGCTGCCGCGGAGACTAAGAAATTTTTAAAAATGAAAGTTAGAGACAGTTGGAAAAAATTCTGCAATTAAATTAACAGAATATCACCTATATCAGCCATATGGAAACAAGTTAAAATGATTAGCGGGAAATATATTAATAAACATATAAATATTCCTCCCCATATAACAACTAACTTTCTAGGCTACTACCTGCCACTAAGAAAAAAGTATCATATTTCTTAACCAATCCATTTACTTTAAATGAATTAGATATTGTCCATAAAAATGTGAACTCAACAACACACATTCAATGATCTAAAACCCTTCCAAAATTGGAAAAAATATCTTCTAAATGTTTTCAATCAATGGTGGATAAATATGAAACATTTTCAAGATTTCAGAGAAATCGTAATAATGCTAAAGGTGGCTCGAACATAATAATAAATTACAAAGTAGACAATACAGATTTCGAAGAAAGTCACCGTAACGCTAACGTACTTGTAGATATGGTCACCAACATTCAAAACTTATGTTCAAGAAATTACTACCACCCCTGTTTCGGATTTACGGATTTAGAAGGAGCATGTGATGCAATAGATCTCAATATTCTCGAAGAAAAATGATTCGTATAGGTATATCCCAAAAAGTTGCTATAAATATTTCAGCAATATATAGAAACCGAAATATTTATATTCTTGGCAATGCAACTGGGCAGATAGTAGGTCCCAGAGTAACTTCCTCCGGACTACCACAATTGTTAGTTTTATAGAATTCGTCAACAGTTTAAAAATATACAGCATAATACTCATGAAATAAACTTTATCTGTGCAAAAGGACATTCCAAAATTGAAAGGAATAGGAGAGCGGATATGTTAACAAAGTTAACTGGTGGATCAAGATCCCTGTCGAGGACCCAGATAATGAAATAAAATTTTCTCTATGGTTTTTGGATTTCTACCTCATACACGCATTACAAACTTATTCATCCTACACTTTCTAAATGTATCTCTCACATATCGAAACACATAATTCCACGACTGCTATCATCAACCATTACTCCTTTTAAAATTAATAATTGATAATTTCATAAACACCTGTTCAAAATTAAGTTAAAAGAAGATACGTTTAGTACCATCGTATTTGTGGTTATATGGGAGATATTAACCATATATTTTGCGATTGAATGCGATTTAATAGCTGTACATAGGTTACAACTCTATAGTGATATAAAAGACATTGTTAATATTCCTCTCAATATGACTCATTTACTTAGTTTGCAAAATCTAAATGTTTATAACACGATATACGAATTTACTAAAAGTGCGAAAATTAAAATGTACTTTCAAAATTAATATTATATTTACATCATTAACGCCTGCAGTCTCTACTGTTATGTAACTTCAACCTCCTGTTAGTCTCAAACCCATAATGTCATGACGGCTCTCATTGACAACCTTTATCCTATCTATGTGTCACTGTCTAATCATCTCATCTCATCTCTCATAATTAGCTATAAATACATTAACCAATATGACATAGAACCTTTAGACATATAATTAGAGGCGTGTGTGACTGAATGACATTACCTATGTAAAAAAAAATCTAAACAACTCGTCTGCTTTATACAAATTCTAACTTTGTACACATTCACACCAATCCAACACTTATCATGTCTTCCGCTTCTGATATCCTTCTTTGCACAAGTAATATTGAACACTTTATAGATAATGTCACCATTGTCCCTAATTAATGTTCAGACCACATGTATATCTAATTTTCCTTAATGTTTGCTTCCCTTTTCCATCCGTTCCCAAGATAATATTAAAATACAAACGCCTTTACATTGCATAAGTGACTGACGAGATGACAAAATTAATCTCCAAAAATCAGTCCATTAACTGTAACTCGATTTCTCTCTTTTTAAAAACTCTATCTAAATCTATCCAACTTAAGCAAAAACCCTCCAAATGTAGCCTTCCTAAATATATTATCCATGTAATAAAATACAAACCACAATTGTACAGGGATACAAGAAGGGTAATCTTTGGATAAAATCGTGCGAACAAATAAATCGACTTGCAAAAAAACACAATGACGGACGATATTGACATTACTTATATCTTTGCCACACACGCACATAATGATAGATCGCACATACTAAGTCTCTGAATCCCTTGATAATGTAAACTTCTGGTATTGTTAATAATTATTAAGGCTAAAATAAAATAATGTCGTCACGCCAAAATGCACCGCGAAGATTTTTAAAACATGTTCAGACAGTGAAATGGGGTGCATATCCCCGAGAGTGCGTGTGCATGGCAACAGAGACAGGTTCGTACCATGAGTCAACCTTTTGTACTTTTTGTTCCTACTGCTTATTTTAATATTTACAGGTGTAAATACTTATTTAGGCTGAGACAAAGCCAGTGAGTTTTAATCTAAACCCACCAACCAATCATTTTCAAATCCAATTCAAAGGACTAGGTATACAAACACCTTTTTCCCCAATTGATGAAGAGGAAGAAATTTTGAATAATCTCAAAAATAAACACGACATCTATGATAATCTCATTATCCTCAAATGATAAATTCCTTTCATCAATCATCCACACCTACATCCTAAAAATATTTAATTTCATATTCTCCACCAAGGTTCTATCGTCGAAGGGGAAGCTCCACAAAATTACATGTTTATCTAAACCCGGAAAAGATCCACTAGATTCTAGCAATGATCACCCTATTACCCTTCTAAACCATAATAAAAAATTAACGCATGTTCTGCATAGCTGAACTTATCCCTCCCTACAAGTTTTAATTCCCCGAACAACGCTCCTCAACTCTTCCTTTATCTATAATCACGTCCAACTGTCAAACAGCAAGCCTTGAAGATCGTAAGTATGCCATATTATTCCTAGATGTTCAAAAAGTACTTGATTCCGTTTGGTACCAGCACTTGCTGTTTAAGTGTAACTCCCTTTATATACCTCCACGTCTAATCAACCTCTTGGACAGTTTCCTCTACGACAGATCCCTACAAGTTAAAATACGCGAAACCCTATCCGGCATTTTCACTCCTGAATAAGAAGACTTGTCCCAAGTATTTTCTTTACAACCATTTTTTTATAACCTCCTCGCTCTAAATATTTAGACAAATCTGTCTACGATCTCCTGTATGCCAATGATACTGCATTAATCGCAAACGCTCTTATATTACCAAAATCCTTTAGCAGTCTGCGGGATCTTATTGAGACCATTAAAACATGCTCTGCGATATGGCGAATTTCCATAAACCCCAATAAATCCCAACTTTTGATCCCTTTCTATCTAACTAGCAATTCCCCATTCTTAATATCTACAAATAACCAAGATGTCCATCCTTCAACCACTTGCAAAGACCTAGGTGTCTACTTAGACCCGTAACTCAGCTTCAAAGCTCACTCCACAATCCTCCAAGCAAAAATGAAAATTAGGGCGGCGGTCACTTAAAGATCGGCCTTGAGAGCGCTGAGAGCCCTGAAAAAAATCCGACATCCCCAAAAACCCACTACATAACATCTCCAACCCCCTCCTTTAGGAATTAATGAAAGTTATCCCTTTCCCACTTAATTGATAAATTTGCCTCAAACCCTATCCTTTACAATCTCCTATGCCCTTTATGCATTTCCCGGAACCAAAAAGAAAGGATTTTTTAAATATGTATGTACTTGGAAAAAATTTACACCTAATATAATATTTAATATTTATATTGTGAAAAAAAATCACTCCCAACATTTAGGATTTAATTTCATCATTTCATAATTTTAGTGATCATGATGATTAAATTCATTTGATAAGACACCCGGCGTCATTATTTACGTTAAAATAACTTAATAAACCAGTTTATTAAAATAATTCAATATTTACAGTTGGGACAAGATAATAAATAATTTTAAATTGCTAGAAATTGTAATGAGTGTAAAATACGTATATAGGTTAATAATGTAACTTCGATTTTTAACAATAAAATATTAGGTGTGCTAAAGGTAGAGATAGTTGAATATATAACGTGAAGAGAACCAATCAACGTATTTTTAGCATCAATAGATATTGACACAAATAATAATACAGCAGAAAACAACATTATTAAAGTACATATTGCAATAATAACAATATTCATCACAATGATTTGTTTGTCAATTATAACTCAATACACACTTTTACGAATATAACAGTAACAAGTAAAAAGCACGAATGGTAAATAGGAACAGGCGCAGTTAATTATGAGCACGAATAATGAAATTGTGCTAGAGACTACGGCAAGAGTTCTTTGAAAATATTCCCCTCCGCGCCTGTAAAAAAACAAGCCTCTAATTACATATTCAGTGTACGTTTTCCTCCCTTGAAATTCCCTTTTATTTATAATAACGTCTCGTTTTCTGTATTTCATTTTCCTGTAATTTTTTTTATACTTTTTCCTCAGAGAGCATGTAAATATGATCGTACTGTGAAGTGATACAAGTTTTTTTTTCAAACTATTATAATGTTATTGCTATAAATGATTTTTTTAGTTAGAATGTATTTTCACTAGAAATTAACGAGTAAAATTAGTTACAATATTATAAGTAGACAGAACGTCTAAACTACTAACGTCTTGTTCATCCATCAAACGATGAATTAAAAAACGAATTATAAAGACCTTATTCTACTTGTTTCGCAATTTATTTTACACGTTTATATAGCTCCCTTAACTGGTGTAGATCACATGATAATTTATCACTAATTATTTTTAATATATTTTTAAACATGATCGTGTAATCGAAATTAATTAAAAAAGTTGTATACACGTGTAAAAATTAATTGTGAAAAAAGTAAAACCAAATGTGTTTAATTCTTAATTTATCTTATCGTTAGAAAGTCATATTAAAGTCTAAAAATTTTAAATTTTGCGGTTTATTATACAAAAAAACAAATATAATATGTTATTTCTTTATATATTTTAGTTTAAAGATTAATTCTTGAAATTTGAGGCTCAGTTTATAAAATAAACTAGTAATATTATCAATACTATACATTATTATATAATACAATCAACAAATAATTAATTATTTAATGATTACTTAATCATTTTGGATGTTACCTTATTAAAAATTAATTAGTAAATTACCGTTAACAGTCCGATTAATTCCGACGTGCGGTTGAATCAATGTTTTCCACTCGTCGAAATTGTCGAGTGGCGCGCCGTAGTGCGAAAAAAAAATCTATCAAACTTTCAGCGCCAACTGTAAAACGTTTTGTATCACTTACGGACACTGCAGGAATTTTAAATCGCGGTTTTCGCTCCTCGTTCCGCCCGCTTTCCGGGCGCACATCCACGGAAGCCATTAAAATGGGCATCCATCATACCACTGGCGACATTTAAATGTATTCAAGAGGCAAAGGATTAAATATTTAAACGAGTTTTACTGGAGGAAAACTTCTACAGATGACGGGAAAAAAAGAGGACGATTAAATCTCGAGTGAAACAAGAACACTAATCATCGGCCATTATGCCTGCATTCAGCACGAAACTATTTCCATTCACCGTTATAAATTTCATTGGCGGAAATCTTTAAAATCTTGATTGTATTATGTGTTTCTGTGGATGGGACTGTTGAAATTTTATAGATTTTATGAACAAAAGAATTAATGAAATCTAAGGCGGTTGCTATTTGTATAGGCTGATGGAGCTTTGCTGGTAAGAACACTCGATATTAGAAGAGCATTTGATGGCTCCTTATGGTGATATTCACGTTTCTAAGGCAACTTAGAGCGTAACTTATTTGTAAAGGAAATTGCACTTTTAGGTTCTTCTTCTTGTGTATGTTGGCGGCCATGGTGTCAAATGTTTGATGATCTGTATTTTCCGCTGGATGTGATGGCGTTTCAGATACCAAGATACATCAGTTGATCCCTTGAAATGAGAAAACCAGCGACAATTACTTATTTTATATTTATTTAAGCACTGCACCAACCTGTTTTATTGGATTCAAACTGAGTTTCCGGGTCAAGGATCTGACAAACCGAGGAGATGATACACACACCATTTCTTGATAAATTGCTGCTGTCAATTTCCATCATGGTGATTGGTTGGATTTACACTCCCAGCACTGTTGTCCTCCTGTTTTGGGTTGGATGAAATCGGTGCTCCTTAGTGTCAACGGCACATTAGTCTGTTATCTGTAATAATGTAATATTATTTAGGAGTATGTTCGTTCTCTCATCACAACATCATCAGATGACGTTCTCTAGCTTGGATTTTTGTGTTATGAACATCCATGCATTTACTTCCCGATAAGAGTGTCCAAGTGGTGTTTGATGCTCTTATTTGAACATCGTTCCATGTTTTGATGAACAATCTCGATGAAACAATTCGTCATGGCATCTAGCTTTTAAATAGGCGATGAGTTGCATATTTAGGCGTTGTTCGTGATGTAACTATACTAATATATACTCTGTGATATTTTAAAATATTGTTGAAGATTATAGTTCACTCCGAATACCTCATTGGTGGTTATTAGGGTTATTAGAGTTTTGTAACTTGTACTGCTTATGTTGAATGCTTTACTTGTGAGCTGCAGATTATACGGCGTAATATTGATGATTGAAAAAAATCTTGTAGCTTTAAGTGTGTTGTATTATTGATTAGTGTTGCTCTTTCTAAATATGTATAGCTTATCTAGAGAAAGGGAGCTGGGAAGCCTGATTTGCTAACAGTATGAGTAATTTGCGTCGGTGGCACGATATCCAAGAAAGCACGCTGATCTACTTCAATATACTGAAGCTTCTTGTACTGGTTTTCGATTTCTTCCATGTACAACAAGGGCTTGTATACCTATTGATGAATAGTAGCTTTATTACTTAGGATGTTGTTTTTTTGCCAATCACATATAGTACAGATTGTATATGATTGTCTCCGAAAGCACGCCATCCACGTATGTGACCTTCATTACAATTTGAGCGATTTCAGAGTTATCTGATCCTTCGTCATAAGCAAGTCGATTTTGTGTTGGCATTTCTAAATAAGGTTCTGCCTTAGTTAATCCTTCACTGCTATTTAAATTTGCATATTACATATTTTTATATCTACCACAAAGACGGCTTCATGGAACCACCAACGAAGAAGGATTTCTGGGTTGTTCTTCTGAAGTTGTGGGCTAGAGTACTTTTCTTTATTTAAATTGCGATCGTTTGATGTTTTGCACAACGCATCAAACACTACCCGGAGCATGGTGGTAGCACTGTCTGTCTTTAATACAGCATTGTGCGAGAGGTAATATTCTGGAGATCGACTTTTAGTGGTTTTTAATGCAACCACATGTCCTCAAGTCAAGATACTCATAGAATTAGCGTATTCTTTCTTTATATATTCATCCCTTTGCAATCGTCGTTCATGTTGGAGAAATCTTGCAACTGCTTTGTCTCTTGACTCCCTTAGTTTAGGGGCTGGTTCGTTTAGTGGTAAGGAAACCGTGTAGCGTCCATCGGATTTTCTTGTTTTTATCTTATAATGTATGTTACATAACTTGTCTTCGGCTATTGGTCCTGTTGAGCATGCTGATTCTTTCACTTTCCAGAATCGTGAGAGGTCTCGATCATCACCAGATCATGTAGTTAGCCATACTATTTCTGAATGTGTTTTCAAATCTCTGTCTCATATTATCCATCCAAAACTGGGTGTTCTGAAGAAGGAATCCTTTATGTGTTTCCATACCCTCTAGGAATTTAGATGTATTGGCGCATTGCGAGTAAAATATCGACTTTCCTGACCAGTTGAATGTGTCGTCAGATCAATTTCTATAAACTAGTCCTTAACAATGCGTGAAATTGGATATGCTGGTTGTTTGCTACTGATCCTTAATAAAACGTATAATTGTGTTTCTAGCTTAAATTCGTTGCCTTTGTGTGGATGTAGGACTGTATCTATTATTGAACTGTATATCTGGCCTTCACTGTTTCTTACTCCAGAGACTGTGTTTAGGATTTTTTGACGTGGTAATTCTAATATTTGTGCTCTATGTTTCGTGATGAACGAGCATTATAAACATTGGCCTAGAATGACTCGTGTATTTCTTTCTTGTAATTACCTTGACTAGTGCTATAGGTGAAAAGTCTTTAATTTTCAGAACTCCTGTTTCGTGTGAATTGCTGAAATGGCCTGGCTATGATTTTTTTTGTCTTGGGCTGATTAGTCTAGATTGATATTGTCCTGAGCGAAAGAGTAATGTTTGATAATAGTTATTGCAACAATGGCATCGCTATTGACTGGAGCAGGGCTAGGCAGTCGGGAAATTTAAAACAATTTTATACATTTTCTCTCTGATAAAACTGTTTCTCTCTTGTAAAGTATATTTGCCATGAAGTTAGTCACTATAGTATCCCTGGCAGGTTCTATATTGTTTGTGGTTTCTGACATTTCGCTGGAAAGTATTGGTCGGTTCTGTTCTAAGGAGAGGAATCGTTCTTCTAGAAACCTCAGAACTTCGGACAGCTTGGGGACTTTATGGATTAAATCCAGGCTCTGATCGAACATTTTGTTCGATTCATTTCTTCATCTTCTGATTATGATTCTGATGATGAATGGGCCCCAGTAATTAGTGTCGTATCCTATATTTTAGATGATTTTTAGACATATGATTGATACTTTCTTTGCTACACTCTTGATGAAACATATAACTCACTGGATAGGAATTAGGAATAATACACTTGTTTTGTTTCATATATTTACTTTTAGTTTCCTGGCACGTGTTTCGGCGATTGCTCGCCATTCTCAAAGGAGTATAAAAATTAATCTTATTATTATTATTATTATTATTAATTTTTATACTCCTTTGAGAATGGCGAGTAAATATATGAAACAAAACAAGTGTATTATTCCTAATTCCTATCCAGTGACTTTTAGACATTCTAGTGTTGTATCACGCAACTGTTTAAGCTGTGCGGAATAGTATGACTCACATATTGTCTGATCTGTTAGTGTATCGATTTTCTGTGCTAATAAAAGTCATTTATTATCGTATCTCCGTTTAAGTGTGTCTCAGGCTATTTCGTAGTTGGTACTGGTCATCGGTAGGTAAGATATTTCAAACATAAGAGTGCAGCGAAAAGTGGTAGCCGAGGTGGAGCCAAGAAGGCCGACGCAGGTGAAAAGAAATCCTCCGCCGGAAATGCCAAAAAAGCCTCATCCGCCACCGTTACTTCTGAGAAGAAGGTAGTAAAATCGAAGGCGAGGTCATCGTCCCAGTCAAAGGCCAAAAAGGCGACTACGAGCGCTCCTACGAAAAACCCAAATCACCCAATCCGAAGAGGGCGAAGGCTTCTCCGAAAATTGGCACAAATAAACCGTCTCCAAAAAAGAAGTAGTCCACGACCACCACTATTATTTTTAATGTGGGAACATGTAACAACGGTAGAACCTAGGGCAGACATTCTAGTTTTTCAATATCTCATAAGTGGAGGAGATTTTTGTGAGTAGCTTCTTCATATAAACTTTGAAACTGTCCATTTGTCTTATCCGCCTTAAAATGTTGGTATGTTTTTTTTTTATTTGTAATTAGGCATTAGGCCTCGCTGAGTATGTTATGGGTCATTATATTTAGAGTAGAAATATAAATTTTGAATATTTTATTCCAGAATTGCTTTGTACTATTTACCACATTTCCTTTCCGTCTTGACTTATATTTGATAATTGGCGAGAATTATATAAATTGTTTCAGAAATCTCCATCTTCAATCGGATCAGTATCTGATATTGGCACTCAGGTGGGCACTGATGGTGACTCTGATGTTGGGTGTAGGGTTTACCCTACTCTCGTTGTTTGTTGAGGCACTTATATTTTGAAAATCCATGATCACTTAATATAATAATAATAGTAAACTATTGATGATTTTCAACTTTTTATCTGCCTATGACGGAATTTACGATTACCTCGTGGAATGTTGCACGGTGTTTGTCCACGTATTGCATTGGTCATACGGGTAGATTAGATTATATGTCATACGGGTAATAGGGAGTCCGATGTGGTTCATGTAAAAATCTCTTCAATGACACTGCCAATCTTTCATGGGTCGGGTTCGATTGCGCATAAGTCACAATTAAAATCTTGAAATAATCTGGCATTTCATTGTTTCCTTGTTCCAATTGATCCTATTTTTTTGGCATTGAAAGCGCATTTACCTCAAAAGCGGGCTGTCGTTGGTTTCTTAACTTCCACCAGAATTGCTGCTAATTACCTATGGCCTACTGCTATTTGGCTAATTCATTCAGTTCAATATTCATAACTTTTTAATTATTAGGTCCATACACTTGGTGCTACCTTTGTTGGAGAGGACGTAAATGTGATCGGTTAGGGCCGGTCGGATTTGTGATGACCCTGCTTGGAACGTTAACGTTGGAGGTGACATCAAGCGGAGTCTTCTTATTAACGATCCACCACGTGCTTAGAATTTTATTCGTAGTAGATTTTTTTTTCTAAATGGTTCTCAGTTAAAAATCGGTGCTCGATTACCAAGTGCTAAGACAACTCTCCGTGTCCTTCGATTGCAGTGGAATAGGTTTCGTTCTGTACATTAGATGTGGTAAAGTTGATAGATATACGGTTTGAAGGATCATGTGCTAGGCTGGTGATAACACTCGGTATGCGTGGAGCGACTAATCGCTCCTTGATACTGGTTGCTTTATGATATTTACGCTAGTTGTAAGGCATCAGATTGTGTAACTTTTTTTGTATAGGAGTTAACTTATTTGAAAAAAAATATTGCACTCGTAGGTTTCTAGACTCTTCGTAGTGTACAAATACTCGGAATAAAAGTTGATTAATTCGGATTTATTTCTTACAATTTACACTATTTATATAAAATTTGTATTTACATAATTAACTTAATCTACATTCTTGTGATAGTAGTATATTCTTTACGCTGGCGATGGTGAGTGGCAAAGCTGTGATAGCACCGATAGATAAAACAATACATATAAATAAGATGCTCTAAATTAAGCGTGGGTATATTAATTGGAAGTATTTTTAACTGTTCATTTTTATCTACTGTTTGTTACTGTTTTTGCTAAAATCATTTTAATAAATTTTAAATGTTCAACAAAAACACACTGTATTATGTAACATTAATTAAATATTGTGGAAATTCTATATTGAACATTTTAGTAAATGATGCCATCATATCACACTTTATGGAACGTTGTTGATATATTGGAAAAAAAAAAACTGCAGCAGTGTTCCATTTATTTGAAATTCTCTCGAGTGAAAATCGGACTGAAACCTGACCTAAGGGTCTCGCCTGATTTCCGATACTCAAAAATGATTTAGACATGTAACGACAGCTAACAGTTATGTCATTCAATGCCTGGTGGTGCTTTAGTACGGGGAGTAGTTTTTTTAACTTTTAGCTGGAGTTTTTACATTATTATGTAAAACATTAGTGCAGAAACGCTCATAGAGATTTATTTCTCTCAAGATTAATTATTATTAATACTGCACTAGAAACTTCAATATTTAATTTGCATAAGAAGTTTTTAGGCTGACAAGAAGCATCACAAACGTGTTGCAGAATTTGCAGTAACAAATGCATTTTTAAATTAAGTTTCTCGTCATAAGGAAAATATTTTCGAAACCAGGAGATTTACCATTTTGTCGGTATAATATATCCAACTGCAATTATATTAGAAAGACAGGTTTAAGCAAAATCACTAAAATTTTAAAGTAGTTGCAAATGTTTCGGCAATATTTATCTGATACAGTTTCTTCTAAATATGAGGTCAATATAATTAAAGCTTGAAACTTTCAAGGAATTTTTTAGATTTTTATTTTTGCAACAATTGTTAACTTCAAGCACGTCTAATATATTTAATTTCAGTTATTTTTGAATCGCCTCCTATTTAAGCGATCGTCTCCTACGACTAAATTTCAAGAGCATATGATGTGTCACATTTGACAATAACATGTCCGAAAAGAGTCGCACCTTAATTGAGAATAAATGTGCCAAAAATCGCTATAATATTATCTGAATGCAAAAATGCACCTTGGATGAATTTCCGTAATCTAAAGTTATTGAGTCCGAGTGGAAAAACACATAAGTAAAATGTGAACTCTACCTGCAGCTCCTGTGAGCAAAATTTTTATGATTTCTTAATATGGTTTATAGTTATATGAATAGTACTAATTGGATATTGTAAAGTTTCAATCAATAAATAAATAAATCGGGAAAAATATTTTTGAAAGCACGAAAGAAGTGACTTCAATAAAAAAAAAAAATGTGTTTGGTACAAAAAGAGCATTTTTAATTTTACAGAAGAAACAAAATATTATTAGTAAAAAATCATGCGACGATTGGAAGAGTCTTATGCCACCCTAAGAAATAAAAACTTAAAGTTGCTCATACTAAACCAGCTAAAGGAAGGAGGAGGAAAAGACCCGAGGAACACGTAATTATATATGCAAGGAGACTTCTGATGATGACTTAGAGAAATAGCTCCATGAACTTAAGAAAGTCACATCGATTATCGTCTAAATCAATGAAAACTATTAGGCATTAGAATCTGATTCCAAAGGAAGACACACGAGGAACAGATTATATAAGCAAGGAGTCTGATGACTTTGACTTAAAAAGATTCATTATTACAGCTCATTGCCATCATCTAAGCTTTTAAAAAAAATGTATTTGTAAAGAGTATCCCCTTTGTAATCGATCAGCAGGTCTTTACATGGTTTAATTATAATCACAGGAAGGAAGAATAATCAGAAAAACTTACAACTTTTTGCATTATAACCCTAGGTGGATCTTTACGTTTTTCGATATTTCCCTTCATACTGCTCTCTCTTGAGTTTTTTCTTCTCCAGCCTCTGATGTTCATCTTTCTTATATCTTCAGCAAAGTCCGTCCAGTTAATTCTGGGCCTGCCTTTTTTGTCTCAGATGGCTCCCATTGCATAGCTATTTCTTGTTCTTTTATCCCCTCTAACTACTGATTATGTCGCATTGACATACATAATAATAATAATAATAAATTAACTGTATTAGCAAAAATAAATGCTGTTACAAAATAATACATACATGTCATACAATATTTCCACGTAAATCAGCAATGGTAAAAATTTTGCCTCAAATGTAATATTTACCTCCTCATCATCATCGACTACAGGATATAATGGTTTGAGTGGAAGAACACTTCCATATGAATTCCGTGTTCAGGTCTTGCGATCGAATTTTAAAGAGTCAATAAACTAAACCAAACTGAACTATTTGACTGTATTTTTAGACACATTATTGAAATTGTGTAGTTCTGAACAGTGGTTCAGAACGTGTAAAAGGCGATCGAAATGGTTTACTTTTTACTTTTAACAGATATTACATTAAAAGTTGAGTAAGTTTATGTTTTTGGGTATGCTGAATCTGAAATTATGCATTAAAAACCTGTATTTATCACAACTACCCAAAAAACAACCCTTTAATGCGAAAAATTGATATCACTTAATACAAGTACGAAGAATATTTTTTTTATACTAATTTACAGTTTAGTTTCCAAATTCGAAATATTTGTTTGTCAAAAGCACCCCTTAATGCATTGACTTGGACACGTTTAGTAGTATGTACTGAGTTAATAAAAAAAAACAACCTTCAAAACATCCACAAATTATATTGTAGAAATTTTTGTACAAAATACAAAATTATTTCCTTTTGCTTGTAGAATAGCGTGGAAACTTGGATATAATCTGCAACCATGTTTTAAAGCTGTTGCTCTAATAAGCATATATTGCTGTTTCGTAAAACCACCCGAGATAATAAATGACAAAGCCTCTTCAGGTGTCATGGCATTTTTTGTTCTTGTTCGGGAATCCTCCATTTTTCCATTATTCGTTTGCCTCTGTAGTTAAAGTACTTTCAATGATCGAATCACTGTCTCGTACCTTAATTGCAGTAGCATGCACAAGTTCTTCCATGGAAGTACTTTTTCCGAGCTCCTGAGTTTTACCCCTTCTTGACAGCGGAACTTTGAGCAAAACTCTTTTAAGTACGACCTCGAATACCCGAAGTTGGTCGATCGCAGTAAATGGATTACGAAAAAATTATTTCTTCTTCTAGCCAAACATGTTTTTTTCATAAAAACACTTGATATTTTATTGGACGATTTCCAATATTGCAAATATCTTGGAAAAAACATGTATTCAAGCCAATGCAAAATATTTTTACTTGATTTATCTTCTTCGGAAAGCCCGTATGTATCAAGTATAATCCGATTCATAGCTCGTTTCTTAGTTTCAGTCGATTTATCATCATTCATCATAGAGACTTCGTGTAATACCAATAGACATATTTTCTTTGCGGCCATTATGTTACAAATTTTCAAAAAAACTGCTTGTTTGGAAATCTTTTAGAGTCCGTCACTTCCTAAAGTATTTCTGGAAAGAGATAAGGGACAATAAAAATTTTATCCGTTAGCAACGCATTAAACCAAGTAGGTTCATGAAAAATAATAGACAACTTATTTAGAATAGTTTCGATATTAGAAAGACGGGTTTCTGTGAATCGTTTGAAATCAGTCAACGCAGATAAACACTGATGAGAAGGACAGTGACAGACAAGATGAAATAATCGATGGCCTATAAGCTGTACTTAGAACCTAAGACGCCGAAATTGATGCATTTTAGCCCAAGGTATTATCTATAGATATTTCTCAGACGTACATAATTACATCTTCAAAGGCAAATTTCAGACTATGCTTAAACAGTTTCAAGAGGGTCATTCAGCTTCTATTAAAATTATATGATATTTAAGTATATCGTGTTCCAAAATTTACGCAATATTTGAATTAGCCACCATTTGTACTTTCAATTGTTTGCAACCTTGAAATGACGATAATTTAACAGCTAAGGTACAACAATGTGTTTTCGTTATTGAAGAAAATTATTGAAAGTGTGATGGGCGGAATAGTGTTTTAACTTCGTTAACTATGATAAGAATAATTTAAAAATTCAGGGAGACTAGATCAATTGGAGACGGTAAATATGCTGCTAGTTCAAAGACAAGCCGTTCAAATGTCAATATCGAAGCAGTACGTGAGAGTGTTGGTGAAAATCCTAGAAGATAAATCATCATGGACAAGAATTGCAAATTTTAAGAAGCTATCTACAAAGCACACTCATAATAAATGTATGTCTCTATATTTACTAAATTCAATTTACACAAAAACTGAAGACTAGGAACTAAAGACAATGTACATCGAAGAGAGTTTGTCGAGTGGATAATTGAACATCATCAAGTTGATGCCAATTTTCAAGCAAAATTTTCCTAAGCTTTGAAGCATATTTCCATTTTGAAGGCTTTGTTAATAGCCAAAAGTATCATGTTATTGTTATTACAAAAACAAAGGCCTTTAAAAGATGTAACTGTTGGTGCTTATTTTAGGCTAGAGGCAGCACTGCATATAGTTTTTTGAAAATTGACTTAATTTAATTCTACATCTGCAGCAACGCCGGTTGAAATTGTGAATAGCTGATGTTTTGTTGTAATTCAAGTTCCGCAAACGTTAGTTAACCAAATCCTTAGTATATTGTTCAACATTTTTTAGATGAGATAACACCTAATCTATTTTATCAGGGTGCTGATCAGGGAAAGAAAGTCTACAATAATAATTCTAGCAGATTTAATATGTAATCATGTGTAGATCAATAGTCATCTTATGAACTATTATAAGAATTAACCTAAAGTTTCACCAAATTTATTTCCTTTTACAAAGGCCCAGTGACCTCTTTACCTACTTCTACCCAAACATTCACCAAATATAAACCCTTGCACAAAATTCCAATATCTATGAAACTTCTACCTCGTTTCATTGGCCTCATATCAGTTGACTAAGCTGCGAAACTCTAAAATCTCTACTGCAATTACTATCATAAAATCGAACTTGTATTCTTGACTGGATCTAGCTTCTGATATTATGTCACTATTAGTACTATATGCAGTGCAGCCAACAATCGCTGACACCACCAGTAAAACACTAGCATACTTATATTCTGACATTCACTCTATACAAAATATTCATGCTAATACTATTTCAAGCCAGCTCAGATCTTTGTGATTATTGCTGGGGTAACCATTTTATCTCCGTCGCTAATTTAGGCGTATGTACCTAGTTAGAGAACGAAGATGTTGCCAGAATATAAATTTATTAATTTTGATATTTATTTTATATAAACCGTATCCAATAGAGCCTTAATTAGAGACTAACCAACGGCGCGCACACACACATAACACTTAACGTAATTAGAATTCCGGTCGGTGGAGGGTGGAAATTAATTTCATTACACCGACGATATTTTCATAAACACCCGCCCGGGTTGTTTTTATTCGGCCCTATCAGCGGCGCCGGCCGTAAATCACGGAATTATTCGGCGCGCGCTGCCGCCACTGGAGAAAACCGTATTAGACATAGAAGGGTGAAGGGGGCGGCGGGCGGTCGCAATTTGCATGTGATGAATGCGAAATAAATATGTTGCTTGGCTCGTAAAACGAAAAAATGGGGTGAGTGAGAAATGGGGTGCGCGAGAGGGAGAGAGGGTGGCCCTCTTAAGAAATGTATTTCGCGTGTCTCCCTAGAATACATCCTAATGTAATAAGGTCTATAAAATATATTATATTCGCCATCCGAGAGACACCCTTAGGTTATGTCAGGATGGATCAACACGTTTTGCTCTTGATAAATTCCTTTATCGATCTACCTTACAGCTGATATTGTTAACGTGCCTTCTTTGCACAATTTCGAAAGGGAACGCTTACGTGCTGGATTAGGACATGGGGCAAAAAAACCGTGTGGACCTTAACCCTCCTTATAAGATTATTGAAATTGGCGACTTAAATCTTTTCTCAGTATTGGATAAGATTAATAATAATAACAATAATAGGTTCACAAAAACACATCTATAAGAAATAAAATAAGAAGAAACGAAAGCATACTTTTGCCTTTTTGTAGTATTTTGTTAAAGGACGCTATTATGTCGTGGTAGCTTAAGGTGTTAAAACTTTAGTTACAAGTGTGATACCAAAAAGTTTTTCATTTTAATTATAACGTGTTATTTTTTTTAAAAAACTCCTTTAAAACTTGTAACTATTGAGTTAATTATTTTTATCAAATACGTTCAGAAAATGTTATTTTAGTTGATATAGGATCAAAGTAATTCTTAATTTTTCCAACAATAAAATTGAATTAATTTTGACTGAAAAGTATGTTCAGTTAAATTTAGATCTTAATTTTAACTTACCACTTATTTGTGTTTTATTCCTTTTATTGTTACAAATATGGTTCTACGTTATTTATGCATAGTGCTAATAAGATCTGAATAGGTCGAAAAAGTCTGTAGCTTGTATTGATAGGAAAACAAATATTTATTTTCAGTATTATAGTTGTCCTTGTTGAAAAATAAATAATTAAACACTGTGCTTATAATTTAATTAAAAAAATTAATTGTTATAAAAAAATTTAATACTCAACACTCCTCTTTTATACGATAATCCAGTCATTAAATTCAGTTTTAATTTATTTATATTTTTTCATCCAACTGGAAATTAGTACTTACTTTTGCGTTTAATTTAGGTTAGTGAAATAGTTGTAATTTAATTGCAATTCCTAAATTCACTTTAGCGGTGAACGCTGGAAGGAATAAAAGCGTTTGTAATTATAGTAAAAATTACAAAGGACCGTAAAATATAAGGCCTTTTGTTCTCTGCTTTGTTACAGCGCCGTTCTATTATTATGAAAAAAAAGTGGATAACATGGAATAGGGGTGGTTTCTTCCGGAAGGGCGGACAGGCTTATTAAAAGTGTTGGGTAGGGTGATAGGTCCAATCTCTAACTGCGAAGATTTCACGGAAATTTCGTTTAAATGAACTGATTCATACTTTTTGGCGTTATTATTATCTTGTATTCATATAAATTTTATGGTCTGAAATCTTGTCAATAAAATAAAATAATTTATATGTTTTAGTCACTTTATATAAAATGTAAAATTTGGGCTAGAGTTCAAACTTAGCATTTAACAACTTTAGTAATTTTAGTAATCTGTTAGCACAGATATTACTTATCATCATTCTATTATTTGTCATCAGTCATTTGTGATTTGTCATCTGTTATCAGATATCTCTCAATTGATTATGTATTATCACCTATTATCCCTATTTTCTTTTTGATACTGCTTCTGGTATATTGTATGTTTAACTAATTTATTTTTTAAAATTTAATTTAAGGATAAAGATTTTTTCTCAAAAAATGGTGTCATTTGTGCAGGAAGATTATTTCTTATACCTGCTTATTTTTACTGCTATAATAAATAAGAATTAAAAAAAAAACAGTATACATTCTACTAAAATGAACTTTAAATTATGTTAAGAAAGTGCTGAAAACCTTCTGGAATAATAGCTTACTTAAAATTGGTTGGAAAGATTAAAATTTCAGTAAAAAATAAGATTGCTTGAATACTGTTACAATTTTGCAAAGAAAAGAATTCAACGAAAACAGTAAAACTTTATAACTTTTATTCGAAGAAATAACGAAACAATTTCTTAGATTGAGGAAGAGTTAAGCATTTTTTATTAAAAGAAAGTGACTAAAAGCAGCTTAATACTTAAAAAGAAATAAGAATTAATAACTCTATTAAAAACAAACCTATCAAAGAAATAATTTAAAATTGCTAAAATAATTTACCAACAAAATTTAACTCGTAAATTATAAAAAAAACGAACAGTTGAAATTAAGAAAAAGAAACAGAAAACAGTAAATATTTTTATTGTTCCTTGTCAGCAACAACCATGCACCTCTTTCGACTAATTTTGGATCTCAAATGCAAAATGTTTGTACATCAACAAATTAGACACTGTTGATCGACCCAAAAGAAAGCCGTGCTGCTGTGGAATAATAATGCTATTAACAAACTAAGCCGATTATTCAGAAGCTAATTTGTCAAGCATCTTTAGTATTCATAATTGAATTCAAATTGTAATTGTGCATTGATGACGATCGCCTGGTTTTAAATATTGGGGAGATGTAATTAACAAGAAAGCTGCTGTATTTTATGAGAACCGGCAACATTTATAATTTTTAGGTTAATATAGAAGTAAACACCTATTCTTTGTCAATGGACAACGAAAAATTATCACATTCAATTGGAGAACTGGTTTTATTTTCGCAATTTATTTCATCATTACTGTTTACATATGTTGAGGAAAAACATTCGACAAATAAGTTGACAATATCCTTAGCAGCATTAGCAGTAACATCATTATATATGATATCATTAGACAGCTTTTATCGCCAAAAATTTTTTGTATCACTATTAATTTTGGATTCGACAGATATATAATACATAATTATCATGGACCTTCCTACTCAATTTCTTGCACTCTGATCTGAGGTTGGAAAAGTCTTGATAACCTTGAGAAGTCGCGTATTTTTAAATTTAATATAGGCAGCTTTTTATTTTTAGTTACATTAACATATCTCAAATCAATACCATACCGAATAGTAGAGAAACTTTCTTAGATATATGTTTTACTTCTTAGTCTAATATTGATATTCAATTGGCGTCTGATTTACAAATAATTTACATTACGTTGAATCCATGATTTTATAAATGCTGAATACCTCAGAATTAATTATATTCTAGGTTTTGTTAACTGGGATATTATATTCAATGGTCATGATATTGATAGTATGACTAATCGCTTTTATGATATTTTGTATGATGTTATCAATTGCTATGTTCCTATTAAACAAATTAAATCAACAACATATCAAAAATGGTTTAACCATTAATATTATTAGTAAAGCAGAAGAAAATTGCTCATGCCAATTACAAGAGTAGCAACAGCTTAGTTGATTATACCATTTTGAGAAAACTTCGTGAAAAATGCTCAATTTTAAGTAAATCATTGAATAATTCTTATTGTCAGCGAGTTCAGGGTGGTATACGCAAAAAGTGTTATTTCTTCATGTATATCCTTCAGGGACAAAATATATGTTGAAGGCAGTGATATTGCAAATGCTTTCGGTCAATACTTCTCTGAAGTTTATGCGAGTGCATCTAATAATGATCTGTTTGAATTTAGGACATCTAAATCCGTCATTTCTGAAGAGTTACAGATATCATTGGATGATACCTTCAACGCGATTCAATCTCTTAACAAGAGGTTTACTTGTGGGCCTGATGGCATACCTGGTGATTTCCTGTGTAGGTGTGTCTGTACTCTGTCAAAACCTTTACATACCTTATTTTCTACTTCTATTAAAGTAGTTTGTGTCAATTGGGGGTTGCCATACAATCAGCAATCCCTAAAATAAAGACAAATAATCCATACGTCACTCAACAACATGGGTTTGTGAAGGGTAAATCTACTACAACCAACTTATTGGAATTTCAAGATTTTCTTAATAATTCTTTCTAAAACCATGTACAAGTTGATGCCATTTACACCGATTTTGCGAAGGCGTTTGGCAGGGTTCAACACTCTATATTGATTTCAAAGTTATATTCCTATGGATTTCACGATTTAACTGTGACGTGGATTAAAAGTTTTTTAGAAATGTATATCTATAACTTTTAGTAAAAAGGCAATAACTATTGGATTCAAATTTGTCTTTTTCATCTCATATTTTTCAAATGTCTAATAAAGTATTTCGATTATTGGGGTTTTTATTGAGACATTGCAAACATTTTAACTGTAATACATTAAAGACAATTTATTGCGACCTAATTTAGAATATCGTTCACAAATTTGGTCAAATTGTTCTAACATTTCTTTTAAAATGAATTTACCATTTAATAATTATGAAATGGTCTGCAAGTACCTGAATATTGATTCGCTTGAGATCCGTAGAATCAAAATGGATCTTTGTTTATTACACAGAATTGTTTCTGGGCATATCTCCACTGATCTGCTTCAATCAATACATTTTTATGTTACTCAAAGTAATAGATTATCCAGACAAAAAACACGTTTTAGATTAAATGTAGTTTCTACAAATTATATGTATTATAGTCCTTTATTGCGATATTTTTTAATTCATATTATTCATTTAAAATTGTATTAGGGAGAATTCCATTGATTTTTTAATTGTAGATAATTTATTGAGATTAATTTTAATTTTATGTTTATTTTTGCAGTATATTTAGTAAGTTTAATCAATTGTTATTTGTATTTATAATGTTGTTGTTTACTTGTACTAATTGTCATTTAGTTTATATCTTTATGTTTATTATTTTATTGTGAAATGTTTTGTAGAAAAGGTGTTAACCGTTGAAATAAATAAATAAATAAAAATATGTTTAGTGCTTCATAATCTCTTCAATTTAACCAAAGGATGAATTTACATGTTCTTAAGATAAGTAAGATTGAATTTTTGTTTCAAAAATTAACAAATGATAAACATCATTTAAAATAATATTTAATTTAAAGAGATACTTTTAAACAAAAAATGGAATTAATTAAAAAGACAACTATAATTAATTGCCTTAACCAGCTGGATATCAAAAAAGGAGATTATAAATTATAAGGCTATAATAAATAAAAATGAGAAACAATTTATTAAAAAGAACATTTAAAACTTTACCAAAAAATGTAGAAATATAGTTCTTATCAACCTTAAAAATTCTTTAAAAACTTAAAGATCTACAAAAAATTAAGAATTTGAACAATAATAAATAATAAAAAAATTACAAACAAAAAATGTATCTAAAAATATATGCACAAATATTTAAAGAAACAATTAGTTAAAACCTTTGACAGACAAACTAAAATTAAAGAAAAAAATCATAACAATTAATTTTCCAATAAAATCTTTCGAACTATAAAATAAAAATATTTAAATTTCATTAAAAAAATAGGCGGCTGAAATAAAGTTAAAAATTTGCGAAACACAATTCAAATAATAAATAAAGAGTAAAAATCACTTATAAACCGTTGAAAATGAATGATGGTTAAACCTAAATCAAGAAACGGTTTAAAATTGGGCTTAAACGAAAAACATACAAAGAACAAAACACATTATTTACAAAAGATACAGCTGTAATAAAGAAATAAATATTTGCAAATAATAAATACTTGTTCAAATTCCAACTTTTTTGTTGACATGGTTACCCATGCCCCTTACCTCCAAGCTACCGAATTATCCCTTAAATCATCACTAGATGCAATCCAATCCTAGTATTCCAAATGGCATATGAAAGTATTCCAAATCCAAGCTATTTATTTTCCATTCTAAAATCACACTAAATATCAATGTTAACAACACCATTTTTACCCCTCTAATATCTGTAAATACCTAGGCGTCCTTTTTAATTCTAAACTTTCCTCTACACCCTACCCAATCAATAAAAACTAAAATAAGAACAAGAGCTTGTCACTTTCAAAATTTACAAAAGTCTAGGCATTTCCACCAAAACAGCCTAGATTACGTTTTCTTTAGCCAAATCCATCTTTCCACTCTACACCAGTTAAACGTCGCCGAAAAATCAGCCCTACTTCCAACGTCACCCAATATCCCAACGTATAAATAGCTTAAGTGTCAAATTAGCCAACAATCTTTTCAATGCAAACCTCAATCAATTGTGGACTCCCCGAAATCTTAGTATTCCTCCTAAACATACACATCCTTTAATAATTCTACATCAATTCATCGGCTTGAATCATCAGAACTGTATAATTTATCTATTTTTTTACATAAATTACAGCCAAGACATTGCAGAAAGACGAACTAACCCTTATTTTAAATTGATTTGTATTTATGATAAATGTATTAATGTCTTCTTCAAATTAGGCAATGTATGAAAATTTTAAAGTTAATTTAACTTTAAAATTATTGGAATTTTATACAAAAACTAAACAATTAGTTTAAATAGTTATTGAAGTAAAATTCAAATTTCAATGAAGAAACAATTGCCTTAAGATAATTCCAAGACTACAAACATATGATTAAAAAATTCCAAATAAAAATAACTTGTTGAAAAAAAAACTAATAATCAGCATTCAAATTGAAATAAGCAAATCAGAACAATTACTTAAAATATAGACAGTTAAGATTTAATAAAGAATTATAAATTATATTTAAAAATATGAAAATATAATAAATAAAATTTCGATTAATTCAAATGATTGCAATTTTGCAAAAGAAAACTGATTTGTTTTTTAAATTAATTTGTTGAAAAGAAATTATACAATAGTGTAGAACAGAAATTATTAAAATACTATTAAAAATTTATCAATAAGAATTTTTTTAAAGATTTTATTTAAAGAGAAAAATAAACAAACAATTGACACATTAAAAAGAATTAAAGAATGCACAACATTATTCTAAATCTGCAGAGAAAAAAGTTAATAACTGTCAATCATTTGTTAAACCAATTAAAATTTTACAAGATAATTAATTATTTTTAATTAAAAGAAAGAATAATATGAAATTTCCTTAAATGAAATAAATATTTAAAAGGTCAAATTAAAGTTATTCAAAATAATATCCTTACTATCATATTATTAGTTAATATTACTAAATATTATAATAATTTAAATTTTATAGTGTCTCAGCTACATGGAAAAATAGGATCCCAATTTGAAACGAAGAAACCTGAAAACCAAAAGTGATTTACCCTTACTCATACGTAATTTCGGTGTTTACAAATGCTTTACATTTAAACCTATTATAAAATAAATAACCGAAAAAACTGAAAAAGAATGGTAGATATTTCAAGGCAATACATAAAGAAATAATTGACTTTCCCCATTGTTTGCAATTATTAATTTATATTTATATTGATAATAATTATTTATGTACCAAGTCAGTAAAATAAGACTTTATCGAACGAGTCTGAGGTTATGAGACGAGCGAGCGGAGCGAGCGAGGTGAATAAAGACGAGTTCGATAAAGATATTTTACTGACGTGGTGCATACAAAATTTTATCGCCAATCTTAAAAATAAATGAAAAAGTATAGGATTTTTTATTTAAATTAAAAAAAAAACAGAAAATATGTATTATTATTTAAACAAACACTACGAATTAATCAAGATATTAAACCACTCTATTTGTTGTATATGTTGAAATTGATGGTGCATCCTGTGGCAATATTTAAATTTATTCCTGATGTTGACCCATCAACGGAAAAATTTTGTGGAATATTATTTAAAAGGGTATTTTCATCTTTATGCAATTCGGTGTTATTAATAAGAAAATGAATATTTTCATTTTGATGTAAAGTTGTGGCAGTGTTGTCATTGATATCAAAACGGTGCGCAATTTGATCACCACCCAAAATCGTTTTTGCAATCTTCGTTTTGTTCAATATTGATTCCTCAACATAGGACTCAGCAACGGATCCACTCTTCCACCCTCCATGACGTTTCAAATTTTCTTTGCTGCCCCCTGCATTAGCAAACAAAGTAGCAGACGACCTCCGAAAACAATGACCAGTATATTCTGACGGATTTGGCAAATTTAAATAGTTCGCAATTTTACATGGTATGTTTCCAAAAGTGTGGATACCCACAGGCTGCACTGTGCATTTACTTTTTCTATATGTAATAAAAAATCTATCATGTTTGGTCTGTGCGGGACGAAGTTTGGCATATTTTTTATATAACTCAATCGGTTTAACGTGTCCTTCGAACTCTGATGTTACGACAAATACTCTTGGTTTATTAGTTTTCGTGTGTCTTATATGCACAATCAATACAGTATCCTTGTCTTCTATATCATCAACTTTAAGATTTACTAATTCATTATTACGGCAGGCTCCAGCAACGCCAAAAATAACACAAATCTAAAATAATATCTACATTAATAACAAATATGCTTCGATAATTGATTACTATCTTACCTTCATCATTAAATATATTTCATTTGGTGCATTCAATAGAAACTGTATTATTTCTTCTTGTGTGAGAACTTTCGATTTTTTTGGCGTATAATTTTTTGATTTCTGTTTTAAAAACGCCGTAAGTTTCTTATATTGGCTTATATCAACGTCGTTTTTTACCGAAAGAGATGCTTTTAACATAGAATAATATGACCATAATGTTGCTGCTTTATATTCCTTGGATTTTTCAGAAAAATATGTCAAGAGAACGTTTTCGCTAATTTTTTTAATGTTATTTCTGTCACACCAACTTGTGAATAAATCGTGTTGACGATTATAAATATGTCTAGACTTATTTGGAAGAATTTCGAGCGTTGTTTCTATCGCTCTTTCGCGTATTTCTGGTGGAGTACATGGTATTTCAAACTCTTCACTACTCATGTTTTTTTTTGACAACTAAACTGACAGGATTCGACCTCCTTAGATTTTGTTAGTATTGTCCCATAATGTTACTTGTTGAAAGTAGTAAAATAATGGGACGGTTTAGTGCCGCAAATGGCGATAATAATAGATGTATTTAGTGCCGATTGGCGATAATAATTATTTATGTACCAAGTCAGTAAAATAAGACTTTATCGAACGAGTCTGAGGTTATGAGACGAGCGAGCGGAGCGAGCGAGGTGAATAAAGACGAGTTCGATAAAGATATTTTACTGACGTGGTGCATACAAAATTTTATCGCCAATCTTAAAAATAAATGAAAAAGTATAGGATTTTTTATTTAAATTAAAAAAAAAACAGAAAATATGTATTATTATTTAAACAAACACTACGAATTAATCAAGATATTAAACCACTCTATTTGTTGTATATGTTGAAATTGATGGTGCATCCTGTGGCAATATTTAAATTTATTCCTGATGTTGACCCATCAACGGAAAAATTTTGTGGAATATTATTTAAAAGGGTATTTTCATCTTTATGCAATTCGGTGTTATTAATAAGAAAATGAATATTTTCATTTTGATGTAAAGTTGTGGCAGTGTTGTCATTGATATCAAAACGGTGCGCAATTTGATCACCACCCAAAATCGTTTTTGCAATCTTCGTTTTGTTCAATATTGATTCCTCAACATAGGACTCAGCAACGGATCCACTCTTCCACCCTCCATGACGTTTCAAATTTTCTTTGCTGCCCCCTGCATTAGCAAACAAAGTAGCAGACGACCTCCGAAAACAATGACCAGTATATTCTGACGGATTTGGCAAATTTAAATAGTTCGCAATTTTACATGGTATGTTTCCAAAAGTGTGGATACCCACAGGCTGCACTGTGCATTTACTTTTTCTATATGTAATAAAAAATCTATCATGTTTGGTCTGTGCGGGACGAAGTTTGGCATATTTTTTATATAACTCAATCGGTTTAACGTGTCCTTCGAACTCTGATGTTACGACAAATACTCTTGGTTTATTAGTTTTCGTGTGTCTTATATGCACAATCAATACAGTATCCTTGTCTTCTATATCATCAACTTTAAGATTTACTAATTCATTATTACGGCAGGCTCCAGCAACGCCAAAAATAACACAAATCTAAAATAATATCTACATTAATAACAAATATGCTTCGATAATTGATTACTATCTTACCTTCATCATTAAATATATTTCATTTGGTGCATTCAATAGAAACTGTATTATTTCTTCTTGTGTGAGAACTTTCGATTTTTTTGGCGTATAATTTTTTGATTTCTGTTTTAAAAACGCCGTAAGTTTCTTATATTGGCTTATATCAACGTCGTTTTTTACCGAAAGAGATGCTTTTAACATAGAATAATATGACCATAATGTTGCTGCTTTATATTCCTTGGATTTTTCAGAAAAATATGTCAAGAGAACGTTTTCGCTAATTTTTTTAATGTTATTTCTGTCACACCAACTTGTGAATAAATCGTGTTGACGATTATAAATATGTCTAGACTTATTTGGAAGAATTTCGAGCGTTGTTTCTATCGCTCTTTCGCGTATTTCTGGTGGAGTACATGGTATTTCAAACTCTTCACTACTCATGTTTTTTTTTGACAACTAAACTGACAGGATTCGACCTCCTTAGATTTTGTTAGTATTGTCCCATAATGTTACTTGTTGAAAGTAGTAAAATAATGGGACGGTTTAGTGCCGCAAATGGCGATAATAATAGATGTATTTAGTGCCGATTGGCGATAAAATATATTATTAAACGAAATAATATTTTATTGTATGTTATTATTAATAAAATCTATTATTTGTTACAGGTATGTACGTCCACACCATTTTGATCAAACGTAAGTTACTTTATAATATGCTCGCAAACATATAACTTTTCACAACCCTTAAATCCGGGTTTAGCGTTCGTCGTGTAGGAACAACTTTTTTCATTCACAATTAAACTTTTGAACTGGCGCAATAAAACCAGCCAACAGTTAACGCCTCAATATTGAATTTAAATTGAAACACATTTTATTGGCAACACGATAAGGAGGAGAGCGGAGGGGTTGGCAGTAGGAAAAACGAAAACGGCCCGGGCGATTCATCATGCGATAAACGAAACACAAAAGGGCGGCCGCTTATGCTGAATGCCCCGACATAAAAAGTTAATGTTTAGATTCGATTATTCAAGAACGAGACCGATTTATCAAAGTCATTAGCGAAATCCATTAGGGAATTTTATACGTACAATAAAAAAAAAAATACGATAGAGGGCTGGCGGGTGGGAAACAACACCGGAACTCGTTGCTGTGCTGCCTCACTGCCAGACGCAGGCGGAATGCATAAAAAGTACACAATGTTTCTACAAACCAACTAACCCCATTACGTTGTTTTGAAAATATTTTGTATTTACAATATTACAATATATGATGGGCAAATGTTTGGAGCCATGTAAACACCTCTGAAATTATTAAAATTATCGAAATAAAATTTGGAAGGCGATTGCGTATTTGTTTTTAATTAATTTTAATAATTTTGACTGTAATATAACACCTTGTGTATTATTAATTTGTAAAAATGAATTTAATTTCGAGATAAAAAAAAATGTTTTTTAATTTCAATGCCAATTGAGATATTAACAAAATAAGTATCTAAAAGCAAAGAGAATCAATGATATTTATTATTCCAAGAAAATTATTGTAGTAGTGACAGTAGTTATTAAAATAAGTAGGTAGTATTTAAATTTCAATTGATTAATGACGATTAGGCGTGGGAATTGGAGGAGGATACCTTGAGAAATTTGTGATCTTTTTTTAACAATGTTTAATCGACGCATATTACATTTAGTAATAACAAAATTTACACAAATAAAAAAGTTAGCAATTAGCCAAAAAGTGGACTGCTAAAAAAAGTGAAACAAATGAAAATTTATTTTAAAATATTGTTATATCTTTAGAAGAACTTCCTCATTTGTTCCATACTAAACTTGCCAATATATGTAAAATTATCCGTTATTTAGTAAGAAGTTTATTAAGGCGTAAACATTTTTTCTATGCACAATTCGTCTGGAATAAGAACTCTCGGATCACAATGTCGGAAAGGAATCATTCAGTATATGAGACTCATACGCAACATCCTCAAAAATTGAACCTTTTGGCCGTTATTTACAAGAACAAAATTCGCGTGAAGGAGGTAAATAGACAATTTCCAAATATTGTGTCGTTTCAGTTTAAATAAGCAGTTTATAATTCAGCTAAATGATATACATTCAATTAGTAGGTGAAAAATAATAAGAAATCTTCAATAAAGGCGATCCTACTGCCCAATCCAAGTTTCTTTACGTTTTGTTTTCGATGGTTTATTTTTGTTTTTCTCTGAAGAATTATCTGAGTGTGATAACTACATCCAGCCTGCTATAAAAAAATCTCTTCATTTTCATTAATTTTTCATTTTCATATTTTGACAATAAATACCGATAGAATAGATAGATAGATAAAGTCAAGTCGATTATATTATTTTACAATTCACTTACTTCATTAGACTGCATTGTATCAAAATAGTCACTAAATAATTTCAAATATTTATGTAACCATGTAACACGAGCATCTATATACAGTGCATTTTTTTACTGTGGCCATGTTAAAAATTATACTTTGTGTTAACTTAAATGTAAATAAATAATTGAGCTGGAAGTATCAAGACGCCTAAATGCCACTTTGTTTACTGGCCAATAGTTAATGTAAAGTTAATTTTTGTTTCAGATATTTGTATATTTTAATATAAACAAATTAATATAACCGCATACATATTCAGTTATCTGTATTAATTATAAAAATAATCACTTATATATGCACATCTTGTGAGAAATAAATTATTCTTATTCTTATTAATACTGTAGATAGTGAATTTCTTGTTTTTAATTAAACATTGCTTTGTGATAGAAAAAAAACACTGTTGAAACAAAGATAAATGTTAGTGCGCATTTATCCACCCAAATTAACCATAAAATATTAGTTTGCTGCATAAACCACGAACCGCGTTTAGGAAGTTAAAATGAAGCAGTTACTCCAGAAAACATCCAGCAAATAAGTGAAATGGCCCTAAATATCAGCAAATGAAATTGAGCGAGCTAGCTAACATCATATGAATAGGAATAGAAATGCACTAATTCTAATAGTTCAAACAAAATAAGATCTAAGATCACTGGTAATAGGAAACGATAGAAATCCATTTTTATTTAGAAATTTTAGGAGCTTCCGCGTTTAGATAGTCAAATGAATGTTTAAATAAGCAGTTTGTAATTAAATTTTTAAGTGAAGAATAAAAAAAAACAAAATCTAGGGTAGATATTCTCTCGATAACGCACCAAGTCATCATGTAGGGTAACAATTAAAAAACAAACATGGTTTAATTTGTTTTTCTCACACGGTCTGAAAAGTCTTTGGCCTGACATATAGATAGCATCACAAACTAAAAGTCTTCACTATCTATAGATTACCAATCTTAAATTGAAAGTTTCACGACATTTCGTTGACTTATATACAAGTTATAGATTTTGAAACAGCACTACACCTGAATTTATTTATACTGTGGATAGTGAATTTCTGATTTTTAATCAAATAAGATGCACCACTTGATTGATTGTTGAGGCACTTAAGTGTTGAAAATCAATATTCACTATTTAGATAAAAAAACTGTTAAATTTGTTTTGTTATCTAAATAGTGAAGATGCACCACGTTTGGAAAGCCAAACAACGCAATTAATTCAGATCCAAAAGATAATTGAAATCCGGTTAAATAATTGCCAAATTAAATCTAGTGAGCTAGCTAACATAATACTCTTCTTACAAAACTCTTGGGTATAATTAATTAATATTTACACATGATATAACTTTGCGCACGTTGGGTGACGCGTTTAGTTGGCAATTGACTAAAATTTAATACATATTAGACTCTCAAACTATAATCTGTTCCTGTTTAACCGTAATAAGAAGGAGTTCTGTTCCAATGTATGAAACATGGATCCATCACTACACACCATAGTCTAATGGACAAAGTGGACAAAGCAAAGTGGTTATAGCTTGGTTAAAGCCGTTCGAACTATCAAAGGACACAAAAGTCAGCCAATAGGATTTTGGCTACTATTTTGTTGGGATCCGCATGACAAAATATTTTTCAAGTAAGAATATTACTGTGCATTAACGACGGGATTCAAACGGCCATATTTAGCATGGAAAAAACTATGTTTCACCAACATAATAATCCAGGTCACAAGGCACACGATATAAATTAAAGAAATTGGGTTATGAATTTGTTTCGCTTCTCCGCATTTTCAAAACTTGACCCCAGAAACAAGTCCCTTTTATCCTGACTGAAGCAGTAAAAGATTTTATCGCATGAGGAGGACAAATTGGAACAAATATATATTCTGAGAGAACGAGAACTACTAAACCGGCATCGACCATTGCACCAAATGCAAAATTCTGTCAAGGAATAAAATACTTTTTCATTGTAAAAATCTATTTTTATTTATTATCAGGCCAACAATGTTTCAGTAGTATTATTTATAATTTTTACTTTTTTCTATGTTATCAAAAAATTATTTCTAATTCCAATACAGACAACATTAAAACATTCTTTAAGCGCTGCAGAATTGCCAAAATTCCATTTATTAAAAAATATCACATATAGAGAGAAGATTAATTAAAAAGCACTAAAAGCCTTTCTTCACAATTTTATTTAAATTAACAAATATATATTTCGGACACAAAGTGACCATTATCAATGTTTTAATACTTATCATATATATTTGTTAATTTAAATAAAATTGTGAAGAAAGGTTTTTAGTGCTTTTTAATTAATCAAGTTTACCTTCACGTAACTCACAAAAATCAAACTATAGAGAGAAGAGACTGAAACCCTAAAAATAGAATATGATTACAAATATATGTGGAAGATTATTTGAATAAGATATTCCAAAATTTGATACAATGATTCAGTATGGATTTAGGAAGAAACTAAAATTCTTATTAATAAAACAGAAATTATTGATAATCAAAGAAGAAAATGTCAAACAGAACAAATAAAAAGATCCTTACTTTTACTTTACTTTTACTTTACTTAAATTGCATTTTAAAATTACAAAATCCCAATTTAAAGTAGTATAAAAATTGCATATTAATCGATTCATAATTGAACCCATTATACATTCTTAGTGATGTGAGGATTAGCTGTCCAGCCATCCGATTCCTTTGCCAAAGTTGAAGATTTTGTTGGAAAACTGGCCTCTTAGGTTGGCCGGTTTTGTACATAACGTCCCCAGCAGGATCTTACTTAATGTTGCCAGAGAGGGACAGAAGCACAAAATACGCTCCTACAACTACGCTTTCTCGTTGCACCCACTGCAGTGTTTCTTTAATAGATAGTGTCCAATTACGATACATTAATAGATAATAACATCTATAAAAAATTGTATAGTATATATGCAAGGAAATATCAGTATAATGTATTTTTATACCGAAAAAACAAATTTAAAAATAATAGGTAAAAGGCTTTGAGAAAAGCAATTCAAAACAATAACATTAAAATGGATACATAATTAATGAATATGATAAATAACCCTATTTTGCACGTGCTACGACACTACAACGACTTAATTGAACTGAAGAAGCTAGTTAGAAACTGAAGAGAATCAATACTATCTTGACACATTTTATTGAGGTACTTATAATCAAAGATATCCACCAAACGATACTTATAAAACAAGAAATCTTTTTCTATTCGAAAGAATATAAGTAGAAAACTTTTCCTGAATAAGTAAAAAGAAGAAAACTTTATCAAAATTAATGTAGATGTTAATGATCTCTACAAAAATTTGAGAAGAGGATAGGATAAGATAAGTAGCAACCATATTAGCATAATAATGTCCATAATCTGGACATTCAAAAAATAATAGGCTGAAAGATATGACAAATTTAATTTAAATCTTGAACAGTAGTTTTAAATTTTCTGTGTAATTTTAACTATTTATTTTCATTTTATTAATTACACGTTTTACTTTTAAATATTCTATGAATATTAAACATTGCATTCTTCTGGACATAAATAAATAATTACAAAAAATAAGACATATGAATTGCGGCCAAAATTCACTATATATATGTCCTTCCACTCAAACTCCTACTTCTGTTTTAGTCAAAGGAATTCTTTATAAGTAAAATATTTTTACATTTAGACAATTTCAACTGCAGACAAAGAAGGAAAGAGCTAAATACAATGAAACAAAAGTACCAATCTCTAGCAGAAAATAAAGTAATTGCAAAAGACTCTAAAAATAACAAGAAAACGATAATTAAACAAAACTACAAACTTTTTCTAAAATTATAACTTAGTAGAACTTATTTTAACGATAAGGTTACTGTAATTATAGCACTTTGTAAAGTATGAAACAAGTGAAACCAAGTACTTTAATGACTAATTTACCTTATAATTAAGCTAGTGGGGTTAGGTATTTAATTTTACTCCTGTGATAATTAAGACAATAAAGATAGCACTAAACATAATTAGGAAGCAGGAAACTTATATCGTCTTATAATATATTATTGAGAGTATAACATTGTATGTTGTAAATTAATCAACAGCAATAAATTCAGATATTATTCACAAAATAGCTGATGTTGATTTAGTTAAGAGAAATATAATGAACATGAGGACAAATATGGGATTAGTAAATATAATAAATGTACAATTGAATTAAATAATACAGTAAGTGATATGCCACCCATGCATTAGCCTCGTTATTGCTTTTCAAAATATTCTCCATTAAGATCAACACTTATTAAGGCAAAAATCAATCGTCGGAGCCAACTTCAGGAATTACGAGTTGCGAGAGCAAACATCGGAGCAGCAGGACAACTGAACGACCGACAAAACAGGAGTGAGCACAGTTAACTCTAGCGAGAAGTAACATATTCAAACTATAAAAAAATTACAACTGGCGAAAAGAAGTTCCATATTTTGTGCCAGATAGGGATGATAACACCCTCAAAGAGCGTTTGTCTTCGCCATTGAATTTGGTTCCAGAGGAAAACGCAGTAGTAACCAGACGGAGATTACCAATCACTTAAGTCCACATCGAGGAATATTTCTCAACAATAAGCCTAGTCAAAATATAGCACCAAATCTCAGTAGCCGTGAAAAACATTCCTAAAACCGCAATAAGGATGTCGTTCGGGCTATTCGAATTTCCATATAAGACATTCGTGTTACGCAATGCAGCATAGACCTTTCAGTGATTTATGGACGGAACACGAGACCTAAAATTTGTATGCGTCTACATAGACAAGATCCTGATGGCGACCACGATAGAACAAGAGCTCGTCATGCATTTCCGACAACTGTTTGACAGCTAAGCGGAAATGGCATCGTAATAAATCCAGCCAAATCCCCTTCTTGGTATACATGGTATCCGAGGAAGGAACAGAATCGCTCAACAACAAGGTAGTAGCCTTACAGTAATTGCACCCCCAGAAATAGCAAGAAGACTGAGGCAAATACCGAACGCCGAAAGTGTGTAAGCGCCCTTAAAAGAGTTGGTAGGATAAGAGAAACCAGCCGATCACCTGGACTAATGAAGCCCTAGAAACGTTTAGTCAATGCAAACAGCAAATTACAAATGCAGTGGTACTAACACACTTTGGTTATCAAACGACATGGCCTTAATCAAACTCGCATTTCTGGAAGAAACTTATAAAATCCTAAGTACCTGCAACATAGCCGAGACAGACAAGGAGGTAATCAGCAGAACTCGGTATGGAAGGTAAGTCTTCTTGCGTGAACAACTTTTGATGGATTTGTCTAATCTTGAGAGACCCATACAGTTGACTGTTATTTACTTTCGGGCTTGTATGTTTATATGCATAATTTATTACCCAATATGATTTTTTGAAGCACCACAATCGTATTTCTTGAGTATTTCTTTAGACCAATTGACACAAGCCTTTCTTTGAACGATTGTTTAATTATATGGCAATTTTGGACAGCCTTAATCTCATGATAACTTACATGACTTTAATTAAGAGGTCACACACATAATCAATATTTTCTGAAGTAAAGTCGATTTTGGACGCCCTCTACGAAATTCATGACTAAACGAACTAACGGGCGTCCAACAATTATTGCAGTCCCGGGTGGCGTTGGAATTAAAAACGTAGGTCGATTCTTACATGTGCCAAATAAATGAACTGACATTTTTAATGCACATTTAAGTTATGTTTGACAATTAAAATGTCAGTTCATTTATTTGGCACATGAAAGACCTACGTTTTTGATTCCAACGCCACCCGGGACTGCAATAATTGTTGGACACCCGTTATAAACTTTCATATGACATCAATATATACTGGTTTTTGTTAGTAATCCAGTAGTCAAATTAAGATTATCAATGCACATCGAAAGTGAAAACACTAAATTAAAATATCTACTTTATTTTTACTAGTCAATTATATTAAAAAGTGTTTATATCACAAATTATCACGTAATATTTTTTTCATAACATGTTACGTTCCTTAAGAATATTCTACTGAAAAAATCATATAATTTTATCTTATAATATAATAAATATAATTAATTAATAACTTTTCCATTTACCATCCGTCAATGCTTCATTTCGAGTGATAAACAACATTTCTTCTGCCTCTCCGCATTCACATATTTCCTCGTCGTTCTGTGTGATTGTAATGAAAGGCATTCCGGTCTATTACTTTTTTTACGTACTTCAATGTGTGTGTGTAAGCGTATGATTTATGACGTTTTTGGAATTAAGCTGTGACTAATTAGCTGTTTATATCCGGCCGAAACTGTCACGTCGAATGCCTTCCGGAGAAATTGCTCTTGCGGCTGTTAATTTAATACAGTTCGATCCGACGCCTATTCGAATTATATTAACCGGTTTTCCTGATGGATATTGAAATTATTTTGCGGTCCGGGAATTATGCAATGGCTCGGATTAGCGGTGGCACGATTAAACGCATGCAAATTGAAATTGGTCTGCAGAGAAAAGTTCAGGTTTAATGACCCTTTTGAATAATCAAATAGTATAATTATACGTGTAATTTAAAGTCTATTATTTCTTGAAGAATATTTTAGATATTTTTAAAATATTGATGAATCAACGTTGAATTACTCAATGGAATTTTATTAGAAATAAAAATATGCTTCAGAAAAAAAGCCTCGTCTTGCCAGAACTAAAAGACAACCATTTCAATTTAGATTGTTTATTGTTTATGTTGCAAACTGCATTTCTTTGTGTTACTTAATAACTAAAATAATTTATGATTGAATTGTAAAAGTAATTTTTAAAATTCATTCTTTATTTTGATGCATACGATATGAATTAAATTAAAAATTATTGTATCATTGTTTACAATGTAAAAACACAGTAAATCCAATGAAATCCACAAAAATACATAAATGTTTCTTATTCTGAACGCAGCCAACCATTATTTTCAATTTGTAAGTCCGCACACAAAACACCAACTAGAATATAGCCATAAATATCAATTTCACACCCCCTAATATTTTATTAATTTTCCACATTATTAGTCCTTATTACCTGCCAAGAAAAAGAAAATATCCTGCCAGGAGGGTATGATTTATAACACGATATAAATACATATATCTATATATGGAACCCATACATCCCCCGCAATCGTGGACGGGATACTAGGGAAAAAAATATACGGACGAGCATCAGCAGCAGCGGCATTGGGAAAATGCGTGGGGCGGAATTAATATTTATATTGTTGTATTTCGATTAGTTACAGGAAGGAAAACGAGAGGCCTGTCACAACAATCTCATTTTTTTAAATTTATATTTTCCTTCACACAGACCAGACTACGCTATATATATATATATATATATATATATATATATATATATATATATATATATATATATATATATATATTCTGGGATTGTGGAACCTCCTTCTGCAACTGGGTTTAATGGGGGACCGTGAATGTTGATTCTGATATAACTTCACAGGATTACTCGGCAATGAAATATTCAAAGCGACCGTGCGATTATGAATATTTATGCACTGGCAATTCGGCGAGTCTTTACATCACTGAGTATTACAAAATGATTCTTTATTTTATATGCATTATTACATTGAATTTCATATTCGCACTCAAACCTACAAACAAAATTCAACTAGTATATATTTTGAGCACAAAAACTAAAAACTATAATCTTGTCTTCTTGTAAATAATAACAATTGTACTAATAAAATAATTTATAAAGGTAGTGTATAAGAGGAGCAAGAAATATATATACATCGTGCCCACGTAAGTATGCAACAAATAGAAAACTTTTTTATTATTAATTTCACAGAAAATTGTATTCTTTATAAAAGTTGATGCTTGATCTTAAACATACAAACAAGACAAAACAAACGACAATCGATGCTGTATTAGCAAAATATTGAACAATTTTTATAACTTTTGCACTTTTTAAGCGAATTTTATCAAGTATTCTCAGTTTTGACATATCTGTCATTAATATTTATCATTAACAAATAACTAATTCATAATTTATTAAGAGTTGTTGTCTCCTAAATTATGGCAGAGCGATTAACTTTACAAGACAGGCAGATTTGATGCTAATATAATAACTATAAAACCTGCAGAGAAGCAGCTGATATTTTTAACGACAGGCACCCCTAAAAGAGAATCAGTTACTCACAAGTGTCAAGAATTTTAAAGCAATTTAAATGTTCCAGAAAATTTGGATTGCATTTTAAAGAAGAACGTACTAAACCAATGAGAAATGTGGAGAATTCGTTGGATATCTTCCAAAGCGTGGTTGAAAATCCTTGACATCTGTTAAAAAGGGCGCTAGAAGTTTAGGATTGGGAAAATCAGCAGTACATAAGGTACTAACAAGTTTAAAGCATTTAAACCAAGATATGTTGAAGCTTTGCAAGAACATGATTGCGACAATTGTTATGAATTTTGTTTCATGGTACAAGGTGAAATAGAAATTGATAGTACATTACCTAAGAAGATCCTGTTTACGGATGAAGCTATATTTACTACAAATGGTGTAGTTTTATCACAAAACTATCGTTGGTGGTCAACAAAAAATTCAGCATTCTGAATTATCTGCAAAAATCAATATTCTCGAAAATAAATGTTTAGTGTGAAATATTATAGGGCCCTACATATTTCGGCAGAGTTTAAATTCAGAAATATATTTACAATTTTTAAATATGAAATTGTACAATGAATTTGACAGGTTACCATTGGCAACAAGAAATTCTCTTTGGTTTATGCAGGATGGGTACTTGCATATAATGCTCGTGTCGAAGTTGAATATTTAAATGAACAATTTAATGAGAATCTAAAGCCGATCTAAATCAACTAAATTACTTTTTATGATATAGGATATTTAAATAATTATCCCAATATTCTTGAAAATGTAACCAGAGCTTTTAACAGAAGAACAAAAAACCGTATGTCATTTGTTTTGTCTCTTTTGTATGTTTCAGATGAAGCACCAACTTTTATAAAGAATAAAATTTTCTTAGAAATTAAAAATAAAAAAGTTTCCCATTTGTTGCATACTTACGTGGATATATATATATATATATATATATATATATATATATATATATATATATATATATATATATATATATATATATATTTCTACGTATTGTCCACTTATTTATAATTTGTACATCATAAATTTGCAGATTTTATGCTTTCAAAAAATTTATTCAAGCTGTGAAAGTTGCAACGACATAATTGGTATTTCTAAAAATATTAAAAATACGTTTTTCTTCATAATTTCTTTATAACATGAAACTTATAGAATTGTTGTTTAAATACTACGAGGGATTTTAATAATAATGATATGAAAGATACGTAATTTTTGATGAATCGTGTAAGAACATTTTTTCGACGACCGTTTAGTATTAACATTATAGGGCAGAAGCAAGGTATACATTTTCAATTGTTTGTTTTGATTGTCGATCATTAACGAAAAAAAAAACAACAAAATGGAGAGCTAGTAAAATATAATAATATAAATTCTTTAACAAATATTATTTACTTTTTTTGAACACTGAATAAAACGCTTACTATATTTTAAATCGATATGATTTACGTTTTTATCCTTATGAAAGTATTTTTTTTCTCAAACAAATAATTTTTCTTTAATTTTAAGGATTAATTATTTTCATTAATAATTTTTTTGTCACTGCTTTTATAAAGAGAATGGTTGCGACCGTTACTACGTGGTAATCCATACTTACATTGAACTGAAAAATTCACTAAAACATAGTGAATTTTTCAATTCAATGTAACTGCTTTTATAGATTTTCTATTGTTCTTTTACTTACTTTCTAATATTAATTTTTTTTGGAACAACATTCAATTCTTCTGTCAGTTCTCTGATATTTGTTCATCCATTTTTATCTATTTGTTTTAGAAATCTCTAATAATTTCAATTTATTTCTCGAGAGACATTGTTTATGTTTATGTTTATTAATTCTTTGTACATCTTTCTTAAAAAATACATTTCAAAACAAATAAATTACAAAAAACATACATCAAATTTTGGACGAAAGAATGTTTTTTAGCCAAATTTTTAATTTCAAATATTTTGTGGAATGACATTAAATTATTTTAGCATTTCTTAATCCTTTTCTTTCATCAAGTAAATTCAAGAAAATTTCAAATTCTAAAATTATTTGAATCTATAAACATATAGTGTAATTGTATTTGTATTGTATTGTTTTCTGCTTATACATTCAAATGTTTTGGTCAGTTTAAATATTTTATATATTATATAAACCTCACTTAGTTTGTTTCGCTAATAAATTATTTAATTTCCACTAGTTTCGTCCTAATGCCATTATCAAGAATATTATTCTTTATAATTACATAAATCGTTACCTAAAACTATGATAATTTAAATAATAATCAAATACTTACTCTTATAGTTAAATATATTTAGAATCATTTAAGAAAATTTTTAGAATTAGATTTTTTTTGTAAATGGAAGAAAAGTTTTTTTGAAAATTCTTTTTAAATTAAATAGCAAATTTTGTTAGAACAAAAAAATTCGAAAAAGAAGGAAGAATATACTATTAAACAATAAAATAAATAAATAAACAGATTCTAGAAATCTTAAATAAGTAAATACTAAACATCTAGAACTAAAACTACTAAGAAATCTGATATTTAAAAAGCCTTTTAGTATTTCTTTTAGAAAGTTCTTAAAATATAAATGAGACGTTGCAATTAAGTTCCAATAAGATAACCTAAAAACTGGTGGGAAAATTCAAATGAGAAATCTGAAATAAAAAAGAGGACGCCTTTACAAATCAAGAAGAGGAGCTGCTAAAAATATACAGTGTAGTAGTATAAGAAATGCTGTGAGATTTTAGAAATCTTAAGGAGAAATTCTTGGAAAAAAAATAAGAAAGATATAGTGGTACGTGTGGTACGTAAAACTTAGAAGAAAACTTTTAGGAAAATTATAAAACCATCAAGAAAAATTCTAGTTATCTAGAAAAATCTAGGAATTCAGCAAAGAAATTGCTTACTTCTAGTAGAAATACTAAAAAATTCTAGATAATTAAAATTACGCAGAGCTGAGCTTATGCTTAATTAATAATTATGATAATAACACATAACTTTATTCAAAAATAGACATGACAAGTGACCGCATCATCATAAATATAATTTAAATCCCAGTCACAGCTGGTTGTATTCCTCACAGAAGGAAAAGAAAATAACCACAAAAAGTAAGACGCTATTTTTAGGTGGTATATTCTTCCGTACAAGATAAGATATTCTTTTTCGATTAGACAAAAATTTAATTCTTTTTTGAATACATGTATACTGGATATGTTTTACTTCAGTACTCGTAATATTCATAGATAAGAATAGAAAAATCAGCATATATAACTAAAATCAATGACTTCTTACAGGCTTCGAATACCATAAAATTAAACAAAGATCAAATACCTAAATTCTAAACAATCCTTAAATCTGTAGTTAATCAATAAATTTCAATTTTTAATAATATAAATAAATCTTGGCTCTTTCCTATGAACCCCGTATGTCCAAGGTTAAATTGATTATTAAAAATTCATAAAGATTACTTTTTTATTACAATTTTTAGAATTTATTAACCGAAACCGAAAATAATAATAATATTAAATTTCTAGATCTTTCAATAACAAAAACTAGTACATCATTAAAATTTTAAATATATCGTATACCTACCTACATTGATATAGTAATCCCTAACGCTTCAATCTCCAATTATCCACTTAAACATAAATTGCGTTTAACTCTATGATTTTTAGCTTTTAATATCACGCTCTCAAAACCAGCACTTGATTCAGAAATCAATGTCATTAAAACCTAAGCTATTTCAAATGGTTATTCATCATCAATAATTGATCAATTAATTTATAAGTACAAAATGAAAAAAAAACTTCGCAAATATATATATCCAAGCCAGGAATTACAAAAACAATTAATTTATAAACCACTTATGTTCTTCGGCGACATTTCATTAAAAATTAAAAACCATTTTTTGTAAATATAATGTAACAATAACTTTGAAATACCTAACGTAATTTTTAATCAAGAACCATAATTTTCAATGTATGGTTCTTGACTCATAGATTAGTGATACATAAACTCACTTGTGAAAACTGTAAGGGAATTTATATAGGACAATCTGGTCGCAATTTCAATATAAGGCCAAAGGAACATCATCGTTCTTTTAATTGGTAAGTCATCCTTTACCAGATTGATTGAAAACAAAAATACTTTTAGTGAGGATTTACTGTCCATTGTACAGTTTGTCGAAAATGGCCGTAAGGTGAATCTCATGGAGTGATTGAAAATATAATAGGCTCGCGCTAATCCGGAAATCCTCGTAATTAACCTGATATATACTCCTATTTTTAACGCTGTTTTAAGACCATAATTTTAAGTATATAGACCTATAAATTGTTAGTTTTAATTACTTCTGGTTTGAAAATGTAAAATTGTCGAAACTGTAGACACTTAATAAAGTCTCAAAATAAAAACTGAATTTGAACTAAACTAAAATCACAACTAGAGTTGAATTGTTCATAAATTTGACGTACAAAAACAACATAATATTTATCAAAACAGTCGAAAAAATCTAAAAAATGATTTGCTGCCCTCAACATGACTATGTTAATGACTTTTTCTCCAACTCCTGCAATATTACTATCTATAATATCTAAGTTATTGACCAATCCGAAAGAACATTAACTAAAATCTACCATTCCCACAATCCTCTACAGCAGGGACTTTTGCATACAGGAGCACATTCTAGAAGGCCGGTCGGACGTTACACACCATTTATTTTGTAAAGGTAAATTTAGAGTTAGATAACAATGAACATAATGCACAAAAAAGATTATAAAATATAAACAAATAAAATTTTATTGTTTATATTATTATGTAAAATAAGAAATTATAAATCTCAAATGGAAATTGCTTCTTGATTAGGAGAGTATGATGATATTCGTGCTCATAAGCAATCATGAAGATTCAAGAACAAAGAAATCACTTGTATTTTTTTATACCACTTACAATTTTATTTGCAAAGACTAGTTTCGACTACAAGGTAATCATTATCAAAGTAAGTGTTTTCTTTATTCTTAATATTGAATTAATTGTATTGTAAGTGAGTGATTTTAAAATCCAAAAAACATGAAGATGTTCATCTGTAAGTCGAGATGTATACTTTGATTCATCGTCGAAAACTATGAATGTACAAGTATGTATAACAGAAACACGATCTTATTTTGTATGCTAGTCTTTTCAACAATTTGTTTATCTTAAATATATTCTATAAGTTTTTATCTGATATATTGAATTGAAGGATAATGTCGTTCTGAAGGTCCAAAATTTCTAGCTCAATTTTTCTGCCCTTACTTGAATAAGCTCTGCAATACATATGTAGCTATTTCGATTATTTTTACTTGCCAGGTAAAAGTATTGAAAAAACCATGGGTTTCATGCCATTAAACTATTGTAACCGATGGCCTTGAAGTAATTGAAGGTTGATAAAAAATGATGACAAGTCAATATCACTATAGCCTATCAGTTTTCCATATTTGGGAAATACATGAGTGACTTCTTCTGCAGATGTTATATCCACAAAATCAGTTTAGCTTTAAACAAGCTTACAGGCCTTTTCATATAAGCTCGATGTTTGCTCCAAGTTTAATTAAATAAAATAATAAATGTTTCCATTATGTCTGTAAAGAGACCCAAATCCACGACCCAGCAACGGTCAGTTAGTTTAACAAAATATTGTTTTTAGGTATTGCAATAAACGCATCCATTCATATTACCTAACATTGCTGGTGCTTCATCAGTGGTTATCGCAGTCAGCTTGTACTCGTCACACATCTATCGACATCAAATATGTTCTAAATGTATTATAGATATCATTAACCTATTTGTCATTTCATGGGTAATATTTTCTAACTTCTTTAAGTTACTTAATACCATTCTCACCATAACTGCTACCATTTCTGTGTTTGATATATCTGTATACTGGTTAAATTGTAGTGAGAAACAGCCACATATTTCGAAATCACTCTTTAGGTGACTCTTGATTTCTTTTTAAATGGTATGTATTCGTCTTGTGATGGTGTTAGCTGATAACTGTAAGTTTTTTTTTATTGCTGACATAATCTCACGTTTGTTCGAAAATTCCTTAAATATTTATTTTAACAACTCAACGTCATTTCTTTGCGAGCAGATGAACAAATTTTAAAGAAGCAATAGTGGAATTTTTAGAATTTACTAAGGGGCTAGTGAAAACTGATTGTTGTGCATACAGGTTTGATTTTAATTGATTTATTTTCTTTTCTCTTAATTCAAATGTGAGTGGCTAGCTCATATTAAAAGTGACAAGGACTGTCTGGAAACGGCGTTCAATATTGTGATTTTTTGGCACTGCAATACTTCTGCTGCACAACAAATACAATTATCTTTAAAGCAGACGAAACAATATGATTCCCCACCAGTCCTGACCGCTTAACTCTTTTTCATCATTTTATAACACTTATTCTTCTATATTTTATTCTTATTTTTATTGTTTTATCTCTCTTCTCCAGTATAATATCTAAAAACTTTCTCTTTAATTTTTAAATTTTCTATATTCAAAAATTAGAATAATTTAAAAAATACTTAAATTAAATAAATTTAAAGCTTCTAAATATGATGAAGTAAACTATACTATATATATCTATGAAAATGAAAATAGATAAACCGTTTTCCTTACTACTTTATTATTGTATTATTTCTCTTATCTCGTTTGCAAGTTTTCTTGCTAGAATCTATTTTATTAAAAATACGAGAACAATATATAATAAATTCGAAATATTTTAAAATGAATTACTCTTCAACACAGAAAGCGTGACAAAAATGAACAAAAACACGTTTTAGATAGCCAATCACTACTAAAATATTATGGATCAGATATAATTTCCCTCGTAATTAGCGTACCAGTTGAATAAATGCGAACAATTTTCCCCTAACCGAAACGAAATAAATTATACCCCGTTCGCCTCCTTCCAGTTTTAATTAGCGTACCGCGTACAATACAACAATAATCTAAATACACCATAATTTATGCATTGTGATGCAAATCAGGCCGCCACTATTCTCAATTATTACGGGGTGAGTAACCGGCCGACTCTTGATAAGCGAATTGTTTCGTTTTGTTCTTTTCTCTCCTTTTTTTTTACGTTTTCGGGAAACATTCATTACGAGAAATGACGCCGCCGGTGGCGTTGAATTGTGTATATGAAAATTCATGGGGAAGAAAGGGAAGAAATGAGCGGCCGGAGTGGAGGTGGAGGGGGGGAAATATTAAAGAGGCACTCGCGTGCTCCCGTCGAAAAAAATAACAGTTTGCAGTCATCTACATTTTTTTTCTTCCAGTAATTACCGTGAAACTGTTATGGCTGCATTACATGGATGGAGTTGCTTTTACGAGGCGTGCATAAAAGTATCGTTTGTAATTTTATGATAGTATAGTGGTTGTATGTTTCTTTTACGTATAAATTTTATGTGTTGAAATGAAATTTAATCACACAAAAAAAACTAATTATAGGAAGTGAAATAATTAACTACGATTAGAAATGAGAGATTCAAACTAAATCCAACAAGTGTCATGAAGTAGCTACTAATAACGATCCTGTAAGCTAAGATGTTCTTCTAATAGAAATTTGTTCTTAAGTTACGTGTAGATTAATTTTATACACTTGGAAAATAAAAACACTAACACTTTCTTCACAATTTAATTTAATTTTGCTAGATGTACATTTCATGTACATAATTAATAAGCTATTGATAATGAGTACATAGTACTCGAAATGTACATCTAGCAAAATAAAATTAAATTGTGAAGAAAGTCTTAGTGTTTTTATTTTCCAAATGTTCTTGTAAAACTGCACAAAAACTATTTTGAAATGAAGTAAAGAAACTTTTTATATAATGTGTGTTTCCTATTAACTATTCGTTTAATTCCAACTTTGACAAATTACAGTTAATTAAACATTTTATTTAAGCTACAGTTATGAGATGTTGAAATTAATTGATAATATTATTGTCTATCAATATTGTTGATTGGTAAGTTACGTGAAGATGATGCAAAAACACTGTGGAGAAAGTGATTACAAGTTATTGGCTATTATTTAGAATATTTTTAATTTAAGTTGAAATTTGACATCATTTTTCTATGCTTAAAACATTTTTGTAGGTTTCAGCATTTGAGAAGTTATAACATCTAAGATATGCAGAAACATATTTAGAAATGTATTTTGCAATTTAATGTTGTTTATCATAACTTTTTTTAACGATTTTATTGCAATTAGTTTGTTGACAAATATTATTTATTATAATTTACAGGAAGATCGTTTTTACATTCGTGGGTTAGTCAAGTGCAATACATCGTGATTCAAAAGAGAACTAAGTATAAGTAAAATATGCAAAGTCAATGCAACTTAATAGTATTATTAGATACAATTCATATATAAAATTAAAAATAAAATAAATTACAGTAATTGACGCACAGAGGCATACCGTACAATTTAATATGTTAAAAGTACAAATAGTAGTGATGACACGTTAAAATACAGTTGAAAAATAAGTAAAATTATTGCAATCAAATTTGCAGATGATTAATTACACAAATTTTCGCAGAAACTGATTTATTCATCTAGGGTGTTCAAGAACATCATAGTGATAAAACCTTTTTTTGATGTTTATTAAAGAGATATAAATAATTTCTCACAAATTTAAGCGTTTCATATATATACAAACTTATAATAGGCATGATTTTTTGTTTTCTAAAGAGGCCTCGGCTACTGGCTTAAAGTTTCTTATTGCAAATGGCACGTATAAGATTTTTTGTACCACATTTTTTTTGCAGATTTTAGTCCGTTATAAGAGCCCAAAATAAAAAACTGTATAATCACTTTGGTAAATTTTCGTAAATGAAATACGATAACACTTTCAAATATTTATTTTGCCGTTCGCGAGAATTGTATCGACAAACTGTGTCTTCTTCAGGCCACCAAAGTGATTAGAATATGAACTTTCAACAACTAACAGCCTCAACTATTCAGTTATAAAAAACTGTATGTTAATATTGGTTGAAAATAGGCCATATAGTTCTTGAAAATGAATAATCCTTTTAAAGTCATTCTGTACGATATCTCAAAAATTTTACACGATCAGTATTATTTATAACTGCATTATTTAATAAAATATATTGATTGCCCCATTGGCACATTATAGTTGATAACAGTAATTTCTGATATAAAACAAAATATATTTATTTTAGTAAATGTTTTTATTATAATTCAAAATCAACTTTATAATAATATCGGGTGGTACACAAACGCTTTAGTTAGGTCGATGAATATTGATAAAACGTTGTTGTTTTTATCAAGGATATTTAAAACAAAATTTAGAAAATTATATATAGTATGTGTAGTTGTTAGAGCTTGTTTGAAGCAAAATTAATTATTATATAGAATATTTTTGGACTTAAAATATACTGTTTTAAAAATATCCTGAAATTTCCTACCCAAATGGAGATTGATCTATAATTACTGATAAAAAGATGATCTTCCTTTTATATATTGAAACAATTTTGGCAAGCTTTAGATCAGGTGCTAAAATACCCTCTATTAATGCCAAAATTCATTGCATGTGTTAATGATTGTATTATGCTCTCCATGGTATATTTAGTTACCAGCATCGATACATCATCAATATCTGTACGTGTAGTAGGTTTAATTAAGCGTAGAATTCTTTTAAGTTTTGCTTCGCATATTGGATGTAGAAAAATAGATCCCACTACATACGATCTAACGTCATAACTTTCAGCATTCACTGAGATACTCGCAGCTTTTACGGAAATATTTATTCATTGAGACATTATTCTTTGGAGTTGAATGCTAAATGACTTGTGCATATTTCTTTGCCCCCTTTTAGCTTTATGAATATTCCATAGTTTTTAGATTTATTTCTCAAATTATTTATGGGTTTGAGTTATAATTTTTTACTTAGGTTTGTAAGGATAACATGAAGTGTTTCTTCACAGACTTGTAAGCAGTCTAGTTTTGTTCACATTTAAAGTGACTGATAGATTCTTCTATCAAATTTTTAACTTTATGTTTAATGGAACACCTGTTAAAAATTGACATTAATATCTAATAAAATTCATTCAAACATGTTAAAAAGTGAAGTATGTTTCTAATATATGCCAGTTTACTGCTGCAAATTTGTTATTCAGATCATCTAAAGTAATTTACTTCATTATACTAGCTTTAGGTTTTTAATATAGCACATCTGAATTTTAAAATTTGACGCAAGTGTTCGGAAAAATGGGTCTAAACACTTCTGCACTTATATAGTTAATGCTAGTGATAATATTGTCTATGTGTGCGCTGGTTGTTTTCCTGTATTAGATTTTTTTTTGGTCACTTGCAAATTGTAGCTTTCCATCAAAATAATGATATTTGTAGTATTATTTTCATTTATTTTAGAAAAATCAATATTAAAATCACCACCAATGATAATATCTGTCCCTTCAACGATTATTATTTTATAAAGGATCTTTTCCAAGATATCAAAAACTAGCGAAAAAATGCTTTCTGTAGACCCATAGATATATAATATAATTATTTTATTGTTTTTACCTGTCTATTTAGCACATGCTATGTTAATAGGCTTTTCTTGCAACGTGCGATTAATGTCAGATGTGCTGTTAGAATTATAATCTGAAGTTATTTGTTTTCGTTTAATTTGTTGTCTCAGTGAAAAAACGTGAAATAAAGTAATACTATAATAATAATATTTATTCGGTAGACCATATAGTGTACACAATATACATTTATAGTATTGGAAGCGTTAATATACAAACTTAAAATCTTATTTGTTACATTAAAACACTACATAAATTATAAAACACATTTTTTCCATTAAAAGCTCTTTAATTTTCTCTTAAATGCGTTAATTGATGAGATATTTTTAATGTCATCTGGCAGATTATTATAAAGCTTAGGGTCTAGAATATTAGGTGACTATTTTCTTATATTTAAGCCGCAACTATCACCACAAATATTATTAACTCTTCTTGTATCATAGGTATGAATTTCGCTGTTGATTATAAATGTTTGTTTATTTTGGTATATAAGCTCCATAAGGTCATAGCAGTGGATCCATTGCCTTTTCATAGTAATACACTAATATTAAATTGGGAATAGTATTGTGGAAATCTACTTCGCAGACTGCTTCCTGAAAATATTTTTTGTATGATTTTGCTAAATTCATCTGATATTAAGAAACAGGATTGTGGTTTCCGTTACCATGAGGTATTTCATTTTCAAATGTAGAATGAAATAAAATAGTATTTTTGATAAAAAAAAAAACCTAAAAAATAGTGTTTTATTTCATCCTGCATCATCTAATTTTGTTGATGGATCTCCATCCATCTCCACGTGACAATTATAGAAAAGCCTTGCGCGTCACTATTTTGTCGTCAATAGTAATAATCATACTATTACAAATGTTGTTCTATCTTCCTTTTGGAGATTTTATTCCACTTTTAATCGTCGAGGCCGATTTTTTTTTTCAGTTACTTTGTTGTCATTGATTTTTTATTCGCTTTCAAACTCACTTAATTTGTTTTGTACTCAAATGTTGATATTTGCCTTATTTTGGTAATTTTTTCTTTGGAGTTGGAGTTTTCTTCATTGGGTTGCTAGTTGATGGCATTATACCGCAAATTTCTTCAGAGTTCATTAAATCCCTAGTAGACTTTACGTGATTATTTTCTTTACATACACAGGATTCTGTTTTGGCATTTAATTTATGTTGTAAGTTGGTTATCTTTTCTTTATGTTGAAAATTGTCTCTTGGTGAGACGGCTTTTTTTCCATCTCCCCAAATAATTTTCTTAGTACAGGGTCCTGCAACAGTGCGTCAAGCTTTCCTAGCGCCTTTCTCGTAAGAGATAGAAAAAAATGTTTCATATAAAAATTTATTGAATTAAAAATCTCTATGCTGTAAAATTATTTTCAAATATACAGGGTGTCCCAATTTTGCGTTATAACAAAAGCAAACATTTTTTTAAATGGAACACCCTGTATATTTTTTCATTTTATAATTTGGATAGTATTTTATAACTTAAACCTTTTTTTGGTTTTTAATTTCGATATGGCATTTCCGAGTTATTGACGTTTTTCTGAAAAAAATGTAAAGAGCGGAGGTTCACAAAAAAAATTATTCTGATGTTGTATTTAAAATTTAAGAAATTTTCTTTTTCCTATGGTTGGTCATAAGTACTGTTTATGTACCAGTGTTAAAAATTTTCACTTTTGAGGAACCCTGCCTTTGTATCAGACACGCCATTTTCTAAAATTTCAAATTGTCGTAACTCTTTTTTTTTAAATGGAATCATATATTTTTTTAAATTTTATATTATTCTACATCTAATTTTCTACAAAAAATGTTAAGCATACCCTATACCTAAAAGTGATATTTTTCAAGATATAAAAGAATTTATATTTCAAACGGTCCTTGAATGCGAATTTGTTTTTGAATAGATAGCCATGACTGAAAAAAATGCATCTGTCAATTAAACAATTAGTTTGACATATAAATAGGAGGTGTGAATTACAAAAAACAAAAGAAGAAAGCCTATCATCAACGAGGAACCAAAAAGACATTGGTGAAGGAACTGGCATAAGCGAGAGGTCAGTACAAAGCATTCTGAAGAAAAATCGATATCAAGCATATGATATTCAGTGCTATTGGTGATTCCTTATAAACAATTTCAGGTTTTGTTAGATCCTTAGATCTAGCAGGTCATTTGGTGGGTCCATTCCTACCAATCCACTGGTTGGGAAAATGAAATGCCCTCACGTCTTGTGAAAATTGGGCAGGTGCTCCGTCTTGTTAAAACCACACCCTGTTTCTTGTTAGTTAGGGTACATTAGCTAACGTTCCGGGTAATTCAATTTGCAAGAAGTACAAATACATAGACCTACTGAGATGGCCCTCGAAGAAATGTTGACCTACAACATGGTTTCCAAAAATTTCGCCCCAGACATTCAATGCTGATGATCAACTTGTCACATAACATGCGGATTATCAGTTAAATAATAGTGAAAATTGTACCTATTGACAGATCCGTTGTTATGGGATGACGCCTCATCCGTGAATAAAATATATTGGAAAAACGAAAGATCCTCCTGTATTTTCTGTCTTCCCCAGAAACAAAATTCGGAACGAAATTGAAAATCAGTATTACTCAGTTCTTTATGTAGCTGAATATGATATGTTTGATATCGATTTTTCTTCAGAATGCTTTGTACTGACCTCTCGCTTATGCCAGTTCCTTCACCAATGTCTTTTTGGTTCCTCGTTGATGATAGGCTTTCTTCTTTTGTTTTTTGTAAGTCACACCTGCCATTTACATGTCAAACTAATTGTTTAATTGACAGATGCATTTTTTTCAGTCATGGCTATCTATTCAAAAACAAATTCGCATTCAAGGACCGTTTGAAATATAAATTCTTTTATATCTTGAAAATTATCACTTTTAGGTATAGGGTATGCTTAACATTTTTTGTAGAAAATTAGATGCAGAATAATATAAAATTTAAAAAAATATATGATTTTATTTAAAAAAAAAGAGTTACGACAATTTGAAATTTTAGAAAATGGCGTGTCTGATACAAAGGCAGGGTTCCTCAAAAGTGAAAATTTTTAACACTGGTACATAAACAGTACTTATGACCAACCATAGGAAAAAGAAAATTTCTTAAATTTCAAATACAACATCAGAATAATTTTTTTTGTGAACCTCCGCTTTTTACATTTTTTTCAGAAAAACGTCAATAACTCGGAAATGCCATATCGAAATTAAAAACGAAAAAAAGGTTTAAGTTATAAAATACTATCCAAATTATAAAATGAAAAAATATACAGGGTGTTCCATTTAAAAAAATGTTTGCTTTTGTTATAACGCAAAATTGGGACACCCTGTATATTTGAAAATAATTTTACGGCATAGAGATTTTTAATTCAATAAATTTTTATATGAAACATTTTTTTCTATCTCTTACGAGAAAGGCGCTAGGAAAGCTTGACCCACTGTTGCAGGACCCTGTATACTATTACTCCTCACACAATCTTTCCATGAATCCTCACACAGTGGCATAACCTCATTTAAGGTGATTGATTTAACTGGTTTTTTTTTTGGAATCTCGGCTCATGATAATCCAAACAGGATGTGTGGAACAGCTTCTGACAGTGACTACATGCTTCTGCATTCACAACTGGATTTTCATACTTGTTACATTTGCACTCACTAAATTGACCGACGATATCACTCACCATCGTAGCCATATTAATTTATGCGATTAATTTTTGCTTGGTCTGTTTAACTTTCTATCCCCAAAATTTATTCTTGTAAATGGAAAAATGATCTTTTTATTAAAAGTCTTTCTAAAATATTAGAATTTTTCTAAAGTCAAATTATCATATGAACTGCGAATTAAGAAACAATTATTTAATCATGGTATTTTTTTAAATTTAGATCTTGAGGTACTTAATATAAATTGTTTTAAACCCATTTATCTGCCCTTTATATATTTTTTAATTTTTGCTTCCTTTTCTGATATATTTTCTCCTTATTTCAATTTTCAATAATTGAAATTATAGCAATTTCCTAGCTCTGAAAGAATATTTAAATTATATTTATGTTATAACTGATACTTGTTGCGCCATACTCTTGATGGAACGAAATAAGCAAATTATGCAAAGAAAATTATTTTTTATATTTCAAACTGTGGAATATAACAAGTGGTTTTCTTTACCTAATTATATTTGTATTGTCTTCCTACAAACTTCGTTACACCTATAGTGTATTTCTTTCATATTTATTTCTAGGTATATAGGGTTTTCTATAGCTCTGTCTTATTTACTCTTTGAAACATATTTCTAGAGCTTAAGTAAGTCGATGTTATGTTAAAATCAATTTAATACATGGTATGAACGTAATAATTTAATTATAATGCCAAAACAGTTCTTTTAATCGAAACTTGTTCTGCTACTCTTTTGATGGAACCAAATCTTCAGATTGGGAGAAGTAAAACTCTTGGTATGTTCCATTTCTCTATTTTCAGATAACTGACACGTGTTTCGGTCCAAAGTTTTAACTTTAATAATGATCCGTAAGGACCGAAACACGTGTCAGTTATCTGAAAATAAAGAAATGGAACATAACAAGAGTTTTACTTCTCCTAATTTGAAAACAGTTCTTATTCAATTTTGCAATAACCATGTTCATCTATCAGCATTAACAATTAATAATAATTTTAACAGTACACTAATCAGTGGAGTAATATTATTTCTAGCCTTACAAATTGATAAAAATAAAAAAACTTATTAAGTTTTGAACAAATTAACTAAAAATTATTTTGTCTCAAAACACTATATTTTGGATTGGTATATATAACATTAAGTTAAAACATTATGGAATGGGACAATCGACAGTAACAATAAAGGTCTTTATTGCACAAAGGTCTTTATCCATCATTCAGTTTAATAATTTTCTAAGTAAATATTTGATTGTAAAGGCTTTCACTTTTTGATACATATTTTAAAACTTTTAATTAGATAGAATAAACTTTGTTTATATAACAGACTGTATTATTCTTAGTGACTATAATTTCCACACAATTTAAGTGGTCATAATTAAACTTTGATATAAACAAAGTTTATTTTATCTTAGTTAAAGTTAATTTTTTAAGGTATTGTTTATTTTACTGATCTTCTCGTTTACTTATTTTTCCTTGTAACAGTGAAAATTGGCAAATTTAGATGAGTTTTGAGTGATGATAATATATTTTGAGCATATTTAAAATTAAAATATATGTTTTTATACATCATTATCTTTTCCTGTCCATGATTTTTCTACAACTTTCTGTTCAAATTTCAAATTTTGCTTTATTTTGTGAAATTTTTCCGCATTGTACTCAATCTGGAGATTTATTATTATTGTTTATTCTTGTTAGCTTTCATGGTGTATAAAAATTTCTTCCTGCAAATTAAACAGAATTTCTAGTTTTGCAAACAATTTTAAAAGAATATTCAGAATTTTTAAAGTAATAATCCATTAATAAAATATATTATTAGATCTCTTAATGTTGTCCATACTTTGACGTCATTAATTAGAATTAAACTTCTCCTACCTTTGAGCCTTATTTCTTATTGATAATGTTTACTGGAGGTATTATTTGTAGCTTTAATAGCTTCATATAAACTATTACTATTAAAATTCTGTAGAGAAATACAGAATTTTCACGATATTGTTTTAGAATGTTCTTTAACCTCTTGAAACATCATTTTATTTTTAGATATTTTTAGTCTTGACTTCATTCAAATGGTCTCATCTATATCTTTGTGCTAGTTATTTTTCCTAATTCCCGATTTCTTTTTTGGTGTTATTCCCTTCATATTTTTGTTCCAATTTTACTTATGTTTAAATTATTTAACTTACATTTTTATGTTCAAATTTTTTGTATTATCTTGTGAAGATTTTCCGGATTGTACTCAATCTGGAGATTTCATATTACTGTTTATTCTTATCAGCTTTCTTAGTGTGTAAAAATTGCTTCCTGCAAATTGAACAGAATTTTTTGTTTTGTAAACAATTTTAAATGAATATGGAAAGTTTTTATATTAATAATCAATAAATAAAACCTATGAGATTTACGCAAAAAGGTTATTCTTACTAACTTGTTTAGTTTTGAAGTCGCAACAATTATTTGTTATATAAATTTCATGTAGCTTTAATAGTTTAGTAGCAATTGGCAAAAAATATTAAAATTTTCATTTTTTTTTTCTCGAAAATTATGAATTTAATGAAAAATATGTTATAACAAAACTTGTTTAGTTTCTCATTCCCTTTAACTTTTGTTCGAAAAATATTGTAATATATTTCACATTTAGAAAAATATCGACAAAATACTAAGAAACGCCTCGAATATTAGGGAAAGTAAAAAGTCTTTAATTATAATTAACTTCTCCTATATTTGAGCCTATTTTTTTAGTTGGATATTTTCGGATGATATTTACCGTTGACTTTCTTTGTAGCTTTAAAAGCTTAATATTTCTCTGCAGAATTTTCCAAGGTATTATTTTAGAATTTTGTTTAACCCCTTGAATTATCACTTTATTTTTTAGATATTTTTAGACTTTATTTCATTCAAATATTCTTATCTATATGATCCTGCTTGTTATTTTTCCTAGTTCCCGATTCCTTTTTTGATGTAGTTCCCTTCAAATCTTTGTTCCAATTTTGCTTATATTACAATATTTTACTTATAACTTCTTTGCACTTACATTACCCTACTTCTTTATTTTTATTGTTATCTATTCTTGCAGAGTTATTTTCCATAATTTAGTCTTTTCTCTTTTTTTAAGTTTAGTTTAGTTTTTGAGAATCTAATTTACTTCTTGCTGAAAAATATTATGTTCATATATTCTGGTTAGCTTTTTCTCTTTGGTTTAGTTGTCAAAAATATTAATATTAAAAACTTTTAGGAGCTTTAATAAATCATTACAATAAACGTAAGTGAAAAAATGTAATATAGTTTAAATGTTTAATTGTGGAGGTGTTTACTTTGTAGTACATTTTGAATACAATGAATGATAGTTTTGTTTAACACTGTATTTGGTCATCTTGTCTCATTTGTCATTAATATTATTTAAGAAACGAATATGTTTAACCTTTTTTAATTAATTCTGCATAACGACTGGCCACCAAAATTTCCAGTGTGGTCTATTTACTCTCTAAATTATTTTGCAAAAGAGCACAAGTGTTGAGTAGCCAACGAAATATTTATTATATACAGGTTGGCCGATTTATAATATAGTTTATTATTTTATATATTTACTTAATTGATTAATCGATGAGGTGTTCACTTCTTTATATATCTTGAATATTTAAATAAAGTTAAAAAAATCACTTTGTTGATATCAGACAATTTATTTAAAAAACTTTAAGTTTTAAAATGATCAGCTGTTGATCGAAACTCGTATGACCTTTTTTTAAATAAATAGTGTGATATCAACAGAGAGATTTTTACTTTATTTAAATATTTATTTACTTTCAAAGATCTATTCCAAAAATTAATTACAAAATAACATACATAAATATTAAATCACTTTGAAATTTCGAGCATAGATCTTAAAGGCGGAGTTACAGTTGCTCGAGTTCTTCCACTCAACCTATTATACTTCTTAGCTGCTGATGAAGCAATTCTAGCCATGGAGCCCATATTTTTGCCATTTCTGGCACATTTAAGTCAAATTTTTAAAGATCTCTATAATTTTACATGTCTGGTACCTAAATTTGCAGCAGCTATCATCGCCTGAATCAGATTTCTTTTAAATTAGGCTTTTTGTATGTATGCACCTAAAATATGAACTGTGTTCCTTACATAACGTACTCTTAGTCTAGCACTTGTTTCGTCACGTAACTCGCATCAAAACATGATGAGGTCCGATGTATCCTCCGAATTCTATATAGGTATGCATGGAAACTGATTTAATCTGACAACACTAGGGCTAGGTAGTGACCCACTTTATTCTAAAATCACTCCATCCATAAAAAAATTAATATTATTTGAAAATCAGATTACTTTTGATAATAATGACCAACTTATTAAATAATTCATGAAATATAATATTTTTTAAGTATTATATAACTTTTAATACCAGATATCATTAGGGAGAGTTATTAATTCAAATCAAACCATTGATGGGATAACTGTAATCAGATATGAATTAAAACGATGATTGCTTCATTGGTGCGACGGAGAGAGAAATATCGATTATTGAAAGTGCTATTCATCAAACAGATTCGGAGTATGAGAAGGCTCTTTGCCATTCAAAGCATTAACACAATATGCATATTCAGTTGGCACTTTGATCTGCAAACACAAGTGTGAACTGTCGACATTGCTTTATGGGAATTTGTTGCTGTAATAATCTACATACATACTCTCTCTAAGTATTTATATATATATATATATATATATATATATATATATATATATATATACATATACATATTATATATATGATAAATTATACTTAAAATTGTTTATTTTATTAAAAAAATATTTGTTTATATAGTGACCTTAAAAAATTATACCTAAGATCTTACGAAACATGAAGTATAAAAACAGTTACGGCAAAAATTCGAATAAAGTATTCGTGGGACGAAAGAAAGTTGCGCGGATTTTTCTCGCTTCGTCGGTCGGAAAAGGCACGGAGAAGAAGAAAGTGATTGCCGTAATAATTGTAAAAATTCTAATTGTTTCCCTCATAAATATTAACGAGGGCGCCGTATTCGCGGGGGCAATATAATTAAATTGTACAGGGAGGAGGGAATATTTGATGATTTTAATTAAGTCGCGGCAGGTACGCGCCAGCGGCCCCCGCGGATCGCCTTCAAACTTTTCCGCCGCGAAAAGTTCGCTCCGCAGACAAAGACCGAACAGAGATGGGGCGGATAGAGGGCTGGAGGTATTCGAAATGGAATGAAATCAGTGTGTATACATATAGATGGGTAATTAAGGAATAATATGCCCAAAATATATAGTTTCTTTTTAACATATTAAACGAAGCATGATAATAAGTATAATGTATGTTTTCAACATATATATTTGATTAAAAATATATGTCATATACTTTACAACATTAAACATAAATAAAACAAGAGAATTAGAAGTGAATATTTGGGAATATACAGCCTTATCATACCCGTCTCTTCAAAACAACAATATCAACAATACATCATATTGCTGCCAACATTAGAAAGTCACTAGCATTTATGGTAAAAAAATGTTTTATTCTGATATTACAAATGTTTAAATAAATACGTGAAAAGAAGAAAACTACAATGATCTTTAACTGGTGAAGTTGTTAGGAGAGTGTGAGCTTACAAGAACCACGCACTTTTAGTGCTAAGTGAAAGATTTTTTTATATAAATTATTTTAAGGAATAAATGGCTGCAATTAATAACTTATAATATGGTAATATCGTAATCGTTGGTTAACCCGGAGAGTTAAATACTCCAACGTATATCTGGGTTCCCCGTCTCCAATTGCGCGACGCTGAAGATATCCAAAAGAGGTCGAAACCGGTCCGTGGTTGTTGTTGACAAGGAACAATAATTAATAACTTTTAAGTGAAGTTTCAAAGCCAATCAGTATGACTATAATTAACAAATTTCTAAAGATCTAGACGCGGAATGTAAATAAATTCTTTCTAATACTGTTTTATTTCCCGCATCCTCTAAACAAATATGACTTTAATAACATTCCGCACTTTAATTTGAATCTGTTCAAGATATTGACAAAAAATTAAATAAAACAAGACATTTCCACCGACCGGTTTTTGCAGCAAAAACTACGGATCGCAGCCTTCGCGATTTTTTATACGTTCTGCAAAGACATCGCTGTGTTTACAAACCATCATCAGCTTACTTTCTGACATTCTGACAATGGGTGTTTCGACATGCCCCTGTTACGATGTATTCATTCCACTGAAAAATATCCCAACAGCAATAAAATGCTTCGGTAAATGTAGTAACTGGAATTATAATCTAACAAGTGCGTTAGATTGAATGATGATGAATTCTATAGTAAATAGTCTATTGCCGTTGTGTAATTGTAATGATTATGCGAAGCCCCTGAATACAGTCACAATCAATTTATTTCAATCTATTTTCGAAGCTCAGTTTTCTGATTTAAAGTAGAAAACACTATTAGCTCTGCATTAGAAAAACTTAATACAAGATTTATTGAATTCGAAACAAAAAACTTAAAACTTAATGAGAAGATTGAATTACTTACTAAGATTGATGCGTTCAGATATATCAAAATAATCGATAGGCAATAACATTCGAAGGATATTATTTGCCAGAGTCAAATCTGGAGATCCTGTAACTCATAAATTAGACGATATTTCAAAATTTGACGAATTTGTGGTTAAAATTGCCAATTTACAAAAAACACTCAGAACAGAGAGGAATAAATGATCGTCCTTTAAAAGTTTCTTTTAACTCTGAAGAAACAATTTCCATAGGTGATATGTTTTGTAGTCTTAATAAGACTCATTGTTGTAGATTTACGAAATCTTTTCGTGTTTTTCTAATTTCTGAGGAATCTATTTATTTAATCTTTAGAAACTTAAATTTAATTACTAATAATCACTCTCTTAAATTTAGAAGTGGCCTTACGTTGATGGAAAGAGCTAAATTCAAAAGAATATATGATATCTATGAAATGGACATTTTCAATTATTCCAATAATCATCAAATCATTCCCATCTAATAAAACAGCAAAATACATAAATAAGCTAAATATTTATGTACATAATATGGCTGCATTTAAAATGAAACTGCGTGATTTTTCTGCAAATGTTAATTTTAATCTTTTTCTAAAAGCAAAATGGTAGTTTGCGGTGATTATAATTTCCTCGCAGCTAGTTTTAATAATACCAATTTAGGTGTCACTGCTGGAAATCAACTCACCTACACTACTCAACTAATCACTGAACGTTTTGGATTCCTTAATATTTTTCATCTGGTAAAAGAGCCTAATCCAAGAGGTGTGTACTAGGACCGTGTTATTAAAGTGTTTCCTGCTATTGATCTATTGATGCGGCAATAGTGTACATCATATTGGTTTCACAGAACCCGGCTTGAACCCGGCTGACGTATACAATACACTTGAATCAGAAGAAGCTGTTTATTTGTTTAATGATGCTGATTATGATGCAACATTTACTAATCATTTCTCGAGAATACCTTTAAACCTTAACAACCCTACTACTCAACATAATGCAATGAATGTTAGCTATCTAATGTTAAATGGAAGTCTAAACACGTTAAATACCTCATATATTAAATTTCAACTGTATCTAGTGCCCAGGTGAGAGATTCCATTAAGAAACTAGAAAAAATAGCCAATGTTGGGATGCATATGAGTGTACTGCAGAGATAATAAAGGCTGTGAAAGAACCCATATTAGATATTTTAACAAATCTAATCAATTTAGAAATTAAAGAAGTTATATATCCTTCTTGCCTAAAAAAGCAATTATTATACCAGTATATAAAAAAGGGCCACGCATTGACGTCAATAACTATAGGCCAATCTCGATTCTGCCTATTATATCTAAAATATTTGAAGATTTGTTAAATTGTCAAATATTGGATTATAAAAAAGAAAAACATACTATCTCAAAGTCAACACGGTTTTAGACACAGAAAATCTATGACAACTGCCGCCTTATCTTTTATTGAACAATGCCTTACTACACTTCATGACAGAGGATTTTTTCAAGCTATATTTCTTGATTTAGAGAACGCTTTTGACAGTATGAGTCACGAAATTCTTCTCCAAAAGCTATATTTCTATGATTTTCATCACATGAGCTGTAAGCTGATAATGACATATTTATCAAACAGATCTCAGAGCATTAAATTACAGAACAAAATGTCAAATGAATACATTATTAACAGAGGGGTACCGCAAGGTTCTAAGATAGGCCCGACCCTCTTTCTCATTTATATAAATGATCTACCTCATTATATAGGCAAAAGAAATATTCTGATGTTTGCAGACACAATATTGATAAACCAAGGTAAAATACTTCAAGATGTTTATAATGTAAACCACAATCTTAACGTTCTAGCAAAAAATGGTTCATAGCAAACCAACTACATTTTAACGATAACAAAACTGTCAGTATGTTATTTACTTTGAAGAATAGGGATGATGATTTTATTAATAATGTTAAATTCTTAGGCTTTTACTTAGATAATAAACTTACTTGGAAAACACACACTGATGAACTAGTGAATAAACTGCACAAGTATTTATTTCTTCTTAAGCAACTTTCAAAAGTAATTTTGCACTAAAATCAGCACATACATCACTATTTGAATCCTACATTCGCTAGGGAATTATCTTATGGGGTTATTCCTCTGCAGCTATACACGTATTCTCTGCACAAAGAAAAGCTGTCAGAATTATTAATAATTTGAGTTATACTGAAGACTGTAGACAATATTTTATTAAAATGAATGCTCTAACACTACCATGTATCTACATAATGGAATGCCTTATCTACATTCATAGTAATAGAGATTCATATCAAGTTAATTATGATGTAAATAATTATAAAACTCGAAATGCCAATCAAATCAGACCTCTATACAACCGACTCAACCGCACACAAAATAGTACTAGGTTTCATGCTATAAAACTATATAATGCTCTACCCACCAGCTATAAGGAAATGTCAGTTGTAAGTTTTAAAACTAATGTTAAATGTTTGTTAGCATCTAAGGCGTTCTACTCGATAATTGAGTATATGGATTACTTTAGTTAAATAATGAATTGTGTATTTTATTTTCATTTTTCCTTTTAATTGACGAATGTACCTTTGGTTATTAATAAATATTATTATTATTATTATTATAACAAATAGCCACTTAGTTAATTTAATATTTTCTAGTTTGAATAAATTTCAATGTTTTTTTTAATGATATTTATGAAAGTTTTAATAGATACATTCCTAAGAAAATATTCAAATACACTGTATTGTTGTTATATTTTCTGTATTGTTGTTATATTTCAAAATGTAAACAAAATATCAATAATAACCCTAAAATGTTCTTGAATTACGAAAATAGTCTAAAAACATAATGTTTTTTTAATGATGGAATAGCGGTCAAGTTTTATTAAATAATTTTTTATAACTTTTTTCCGTCAACTTACGAGGTAAATAATTTAATTTTAAATTTAAGCAACAAGTATACAGTAGCATTCATACTTTAAGCTTACAGGCTGCATGTAATATTATTTTGGATTTAAAATTTTCTAATCATTCTTGACCAGATAAAGTTCCAAGTAGTTTAGTAGTAAATTTTATTTTACAATTTCCAAATTTCCGATTTATTTGTTATACAAGTTATCATTAACTGATGGATATGTACTTGATATTTGGAAGGAGAGCTTTATAATTCCAATTTTTAATTCAGGATAAAGGAATCTAATTCAAAACTACAGATGAGTTTGTATTCAATCCGCACTACCTAAATTGCTGGACAAAATTGTGAGTGTATCCATAAATTCATGTCAGTTCTTAATGTTTGTGGGTGATTTGAAACTTTCAGAACTATTTCTAATGCTTCTGACCATGCTTTGATTCAAAGTGACATAGACTTATAGAAGTGTCATATCGTATTCTTTGGAAAATCACGCCAATTACTTTAACTACTCTATTGGCATTTTATTTTTGTCTAGACTTGGTGAAATAAAAGACATTGCTGTCACGTTGGACCAACAGATTAGCTTTGATTTACATAGAAAACAATTACAAATCATGTATTTAGAACATTAGGGTTTGTCATTAGAATTGGTAAATATTTTTCTCTGAATAACTTGAAGCTTTTGTCCTGTTCCTTAGTTCGCTCAATTATGGAATATTGTTCACCAGTGTTCTCTTGTTTTATAGAGGTTAGTAAAAATACTTGTACGTATCATCAGGATAAGTTGTGGTGTCTGATTTGCCGGACTCAGATGTCAATTCCGGCTAAAAACCTCCTCTTTCTCCGGCCTCTAAATCCCTCCATCTGTTAGGCGGTACGTCGCGGTGAGAGGATCTAGCAGTTGCTATTCCATCTGGTGGCACAAGTCATTGCTCTTTTGAGTAGTACTTCCGTTACAAAATTGCTTTTAGCATTCCAGGCTGTCTCCGAGGAAAGCATTGCGTCTATTTATTTACTTATTAACATCTTTGTACTCCTTTCTAACTTAATATTACAAAATTTATAATTTAAAATATGTAAATATACTCAAAATTTTATTCGAAAGGAAGACGGGCGGAGTTATCTTCATTGAAAGTTCTTCCATTCAAACCCATGATTCTATACCATTAATATTGCTTCAGAACACTTTTTGTAGTGTGATTTTATATTTTGAATGCTTGTATAAAACATTTTTTGGTCTTTTATAAGACATGCGTTGTCAGTGTCAAATTAAGTTCTATTGTCTGCTCGAGGACAATTTTCAGTTTGTTTTGCACATCATGTTAAAATGGGGCACACGAAGATCACGTGCTCTGCGTCCTTAAAGACTCCTAGAAAAGGACGGACACTCCAGGGAATCATCGTGTTTGAAACGATAGAGATACTCTTGGAAACAGCTACGTCCTCAGAGCATCTGTGTCAAGTAGTAGTTGACTTCACCATGGATTCGGTTCATCCAGACATCGATTTTTGGTATATGCGTTTACCTACTCTTCACTGCAGCATCCCACTGCGATTGCCAACGTCGTATGCTGTGCTGCCGTTCCTCTGTTTTAAGCTCATCAGAACTGGACGTATATGATCTTCATCGGTAGAGAGCATGTCTCTCCTCGGCTAGCGCCCGAATAGAGAACATTCAAGCGATGACGCATATAGTTTTCTTAGACATTGCGCGGAAGGCACTGGTTACTCTTAGGGAATATATCCGGTATATCGATACAGCTTTTCTTCGTGCTTCTTGAATTCCTAGATGTGTATTCCATAAATAAGTACTGACGTAACTACTGATGATAGCAGTAACCTCCTGCTTCGTTTTGGATATCCGACTTTATGCATCAATCGGGATAAATATGCCATTACTACTGACACCTTGTCACTTACGTGCTCTACCTGCTGCTTGAAATCAATTGGGTCATCAAGCATCACTACCAGATACCGGATAAGCAGTTGTCATGTGATTTCATGGTCTCCAACTTTCAGCCTGATGGCTATCACTTTCTTTCTGCTAGGGATGAGCACTGCATCGATTTGCCTAATCGTAAGTCCACTGGTTGATTTGTGCGAAAGTGGTTTTAAACATCAGATTTATCTCATCGAGTTGCTTCGCAGTGATCTCTACCGCTACATCGTCTCCATATTCTACAAATTTAGCACGTCTTTGCAATGTACGTCTCAGTAGCCCATCGCTATAGTAGTATACTCATTTATAATAAATTGTCTGATGAATTACAACAAATTAATAACATCAAAACATTCAAAAAGAATCTTAAACATTATCTTGTACAAAAATGTTTATATAAAATTTTGGACCTGTAATTTATTGTTACTTAATATAATATTTCTTAGACCCACTATTCCTAAAATTATATACTGTATCTTTACAAATATTTCTATGTATCAAATTATATTAAATTTTTTTTCATAAGTGTAGCGTCCATGTGTATAATATTAATGTAAGTTTTAATGTACAATTTAGAAGTAATGTGTATGGTACAAGTTTTTACTATATATCAAAATTAATTTTATTATTGATGCGCACATAAAATTGATTTCCATTCACTTCTTAAATTGTAAACATTTTCTGTAAATATTATTACAGTATTAATAGACAAGTTAAACTAAGCGTTGTTATTTGGATTATTACAAAAACGAAAATTCGACGAGTCCCTTAAACCGAGAAGTACAACTCGATCAAAACAGATCCTTTGATGGATTCTTCTTTCTGAAACCTGGCCCGCTATATCTAGCATGCAGAGCGATAAGATGACGGTCCATCTGGCGGCTTGTTTCCTTTGGAAAACTACTAACCGTTGTTTTCACTTCCGAGGAAAGGTCCTTTCTTTTAAGCCTGTATCGTAGACATCTAGGAATAATGACGGTGATGCTTTGATTGCTGTTTTCAAAGCAATGTTTAGCTGGGATATCCTCGAAGTAAATTCCGGTTGTTTGGGGAACAGTGCAGTAACGATCCTCTCCAGGAATTTTGGGCATGTAGGTGACAGCATTGGCTGGCAATTCAGGCGAATCATGGTTATTTTATACGGCCTTCCCCACAAGTCTTCTTCTATCTCATTGGTGACTTCCTTCCAGCATATCTATTTTGACGTGCCGTTTTGTCCTCTGCCACCAGCTCCGCAGAGTTAGGTCGTCGGTAGCCACACTGAGATAATCTTCTTTTCTTGAGACACTCTGCACGAAAAACGCTAATACGATCGTTCCACTAGTGCACTTTTGCACGTTTGGTCATCCTCCCTAAAGAATTTTATCATCTAATGCAGGATCGACTTCACCTATACTGCCAGAACAACTCCTAGAATTAAAAACAACGTTTTTAGTATATTTTTGAATATATTGATATTTGTAGAACTTCTTAGATGGGGAGTTTATTATAAACTCCAAGTCCTTTAATTCTAGGAATAAGCTTCCTAATTCTTAACCTGGTATTATTTATCTATAGGAGTTAATTACTTCTAGATGGATAACTGTGAACACTAGATGCTTGCGTAAACTAAGCTTTTTGTTAAAATACAAAAAGGAATAACTTATATGTATATAGAGACAAGGCAACGAAATTAGATATAGTTGTTGGAATATTGGTCGACAGTGAGCTGTCATAGGGGCACCGGCAATACATCTTACTCTGCGTTTATGACGGATGAAGAGAGACTGAAGACGATTTCAACACAATACATAAGTTAATCTAGATTTGACGATTGCATAAAAAGAAAAGGTTTATTGTACCTCAAGTACTGCTCTCAGACACCTTAATTAAAAACATGTTATTATCCAGATGTTCATTAAAATGAATTCAAAATGGTTTTAGATTCATTGGCAAATACTTTATTGGCTGCAAACCACGTGTAGAACTTTTTGAGAACATCTGTGCTTTATCGTGTTGATTTTTACTTATCATCTGCATCCATTGACATATTGTAAGGAAAATTATTTATTTATTTATTTAAACTTTACTATGTCCTGTTAGTACTATATAACCATAACATAACTACACAAAGTAATCACAAAAATTTAACTATATGATGAACAAAATAGGATCCATGATTGATCCTTGTGGTACTTTAATTGGCTTATAGGAAGTTCGTCTGATAAAATATAATTCTCTGATTTATTTTTCTTTCACCTAACTTTTACCTGATATTTGCTATTGTGTGTAATTGTAACTATGATATACAATTACTTAAAGGAAGGAAGAATCAAACAATATTTTAAAATAAACGTTTCAGCTACAACTATTACTGCTATTATCATAATTTATAATACAAATATATTGTTTTCTTTTTCTTATTCTATTTCTCTATATACAGTCAAGAAGTTTAAATTATCAAATAAGGATTTTAAAACTTTTACAATAATTGTACCAGTAGCTAATTCTACATTTTTTTTGTCATTGAAACCAATTTATTTTTTTAGTGTATTTTTTATATCACTGCTAAAAAATTACTGATTAGTAAAACTCTTTTAAATGTTTTATAGAGGGTACCCACCAATTCTATAAATTGATTCAAAACTTAATTACTCTAACTTTTAAGTTTTAAAATGTTGGGTGAGTGGGTGACACCCATCTACTATAAACATTCATTTTTTATCATTCCTAACCACTTCTTTCCCAGTAGAATTCAATGAACTACAATAATACTTCTAAATTAAAAAAAGGGGCCACTAACCCATCCTTCCATTATTAAAACAGAACCATGGTTTTCTTTATATGGGGGGTTTAAAATTTTATAGAATGATTATTCTTGTTATTTGTTACAAAGTCGTAATCTCATCTGTAGAACGATAGAAAATAATCTTGTAAATATTGATATTAAAGACAACATAGGGTTATTGTCCGCTATTAACAATTGGAAGATCATCGCAGCTGCATGAACTCCTCCGCCCAGCTTCATCCATCCAGACTTTTGTGAATGTTTGCTATAATTTTTTTGTATTTTCATATGTATTTTGTTAGAAAGGAAGCTAAAGGAAAATTAATATAAATATAATATAGAGGAAATAAAACAACACAGTTGGGAGGGTTTCATATTTATTGTTAAACACTGCAACATGTTTCGCTACCATAACAAATTGAAATAAAACAACACAGTTGGGAGGGTTTCACATTTATTGTTGTTTTGTTTTATTTCAATTTGTTATGGAGTTTCATCATGTATCCGCCTCGTCAATTCAATATAATATAGAGGATTTTTATATAACCGTTTAAATTCTTGCTGCTCTCACTTTTTGAGTATTCCAACAACAGTATCCTGGTCAACATTGTGGATTCTTTCATAGCTTTAAAACAATACATTTAATTTTGCTAAGATGGTCACAATAAAATGTAGCCTTTGTATTTTAATGGAAGTAATTTGTCCTAGAAACATTTTTTAAGCCAATGACTGCGATGAAAGTTGATCCGACTGAAAACCAATTAAAATTCTGAAGATGTGATGTTTACAAAATCATCAGTGTATTTTGCATATGAAACAGTAAGCATCTGAGTGTGATGTTAAAGTTTAGCTATTTGTAAGGGTCTACCAAAACCCCAAAGAATTTTACTTTATTTTTACTCTCTTCTTTTGACAGCTAAGTTAAATTTTACATTTATTATGGTTTGCTTAACCAACATGGCATTGGCTTTTTGCATCTGATATACCATTATTTCTGAAGAGTTAAGATTTTGGTCAACCATTACACTAATTTATTTAATATCGTCTTTAACCGAAATTAATCCTTAGCGATAGAATATTTCGGTTAGTTTATCTTTCCTTTTTAAGGTGCAATTTCCTGAAAGGCATTTAAACACTAGACTATCGGCATTGTTCTCAATTTGCCATTTATTTGGCCACTTTTCGAAGGTATTGAGACTATTCTGAAGAGGATTCTTCAGATGAATGGTTCCACGGTGAGCCATGTCATTAATATGTTGAAATCAATACCACAGTTAGAACTATCGACAACTAAACAATTAACAAAACAACAAAATGGAAAACAAATATTCAATCAAATCGTAACATTTCTGATATTTATATTTCTAGGCTTTAACTAGAGTCTAAATGACATTCCAAATCCAACACACATCAATGAATAAAACTTTACTAGGCCTTGTTTTGGGCCTAAAAGTCATGCGTTTAATTTCATAATTTTCTTATGCAAATTATGAAATTTTTAGGCCCAAAACAAGGACTAGTAAAGTTTTAACCATTGATGAGAAGCATTCATCGTTGATTACAAAAAGGATATCCACATAAATCACATCATAATATAATATAGATCTTTATAGAATCGTAAAATTTAGGAGTTAAAGATATTTCCAAAAAATATCAAAATATATAATTACAGAAAAATTGCCATTATTATCGAGAGTCAAAATATATACGCTTATAAATATCCTGAAAATTTAGCTATGTAAACTACTAAAATTTATAAATTTAAAATTGATTGCACAATTAAATTTCTGTGAAAGAAACAAGCAAACACTGTTTCGGTAAACCTTATTTTAAATACAAAAATTGGAGAAGTCATCAAATAAAAAGACAAAACTTTATTGTGACATTTAATCAATAAATAATGATAACAGCTATACCACTATCTCCAATAGGGAATTTCACTTACTGAAAGAATGGAGACCAGAAACTTTACAAACTTCAGAAGATGCAATCCAATAAGACTAAGTCGTCTCTTGACGCTCTGCTTCAAGATTTGGTCGCTATGAACACCCAACACTTTGAACTCAACATTAGAGTATCAACAGATAGAGATAATAATAATATAGTGGTCCCCATAATCCTAATCATTTGGTTTATGTTTAATAATCAGAAAAATAAGGTAGAGCACGGGATCTAAGACTATATTAAATTTCTCTCTTCGCTTTGAGCTTTAGCTAAGATTGTTTATAATACACGTGACATGCGTCTTAATAAAACCAGTACCAGACATTAAAGGAGACAGTTCGCTCACACCTATTATAATAACATTGTTATATTCTGTCTGTGTTGACTTGTATACATTCTAATATTTAGTTATTTTAATATGAACGTGTACAAAGTTACTTTCCACATTTCTACGATCTATTCGCTGGCAGCAAAAACAATAATTGACAATGCAAATTCTATGTCCATAAAATATTGTAAAGATTAAAAAATTAGGCTTGAACAGTCGCACGTTCAAATATGTTTCCATAAGAAGTTTAAATTAGTATCATAAACGTATGAAAAAAATATTTATAATGATTATATTTGTTATTCTTTTCATTAGTAAATATAAATAAGCCTTATAAGTTGAAGATCTGATATTATACATAACGAATATATTGCATAAAGCAAAGATGTCATTACTATTTAATCAAAATTTTAAAGAAATCGACGCCTGTATAAATTATAAAGCCATACGATATTCACACTGAATTGAAAAATTCACTCTGCTTTAACCAAAAATAAACGTGCTGAACCATTCTTTTCATTCCTTCCATTCCACACGATGTTATTTATTTTATTTGTACAAAACCTACAAATTGACTATCGATTTTAAAATATTAAATCTAGTTGGTTGTATGTTTCTGCAGAACGTAGTTTTCCGTAAATATGCGAATCAATCATTTTTCCATCGCGCGACAAAGGGATCCGCACTTCCTCCAGAAACTTGTACGCGGCCAGACGGATTCGGGAGTTTCGCCATAATTCACGGCGAAAATAAATATATTTCTTAAAGTCGTTATGCGGGGGGATGGGGGACCAGGAAGACTAACTGTTTTCGTTCGGTGGGGTTATAAATTTCGCGGAATGGAGAAATTTATTATATATCTTTTTTCGCCGAGTCAATAAATGAAATTGAAATTTTTTCATGTAGTGATTGGCGTTATTATATGAAATTAATCTTGGGTACGAATAGCGCTTCAATTTTTTAAAACGTAATGATGATATTTAATCTATTAAACTGTAATAGTTAAAAATAAACATTTTCATATGTTCGTTACCAACTTTAGATTTTAAGCAATTATATTACGAAAACATTAGAAGCAGTTGAGCTATAGGAACCTTTGGAAAAATCTGGTTTTTCTTTTGTGCTTTAAAAAAGTTATTATTTGTGGATGCTGGTTTCATATTATCCTCAAACAAGGCTTCGAATTATCCAAACTTTTTTAAGGTCTTAGAAGATCGTAAGTTACTTATTAGAGATTGAATCCCACAGGACTTATGTAAGGCATAATTGCAAAAAAAAAACTTATTGAATTGCGCAGAATTATGCTGATTATAGTAAAGAAAAATATATTACCATTATCTCTTCTCAATATTCTTTAAAAACTCTTCTCACTTTTTCTGGGCTACAGTGGTTTGCAGATATTAGATGTTCTATTTGATAAGATTTATTATGCCTGAGTGAATGACAATATTGTGTTTATTATTGCCGTGTTTATACAAGATCATAGTTGAAAGAGAATATTTAGTCTCTTGTTTTTGCATTTTGATTTATAAAAAAAATTCCTTTGTTTTTTCGCTGGATAGAATTGGCCTGGAATTGGTGCACTAGGTAGAAGAGCTTTCACTACCATGTTTTAGAGTTACTACCACTATTGCTTAGTTACTTCTCCAGTTTATTAAAGTTCGAGCTTAACCTAATGTAAATACTTTGATTAATTTTATATAAAACTAAAATTTTAAGGTTTATCTGTTATTTCCATCAGTAGGGATAAGGATTCGAGCTTTCATATGTACCTATTTTAGAATTCTTCAACTCTTCATAACAATGCAAATATCCAAAAGTAGCAATTAGATGAAATGGTTCATCATGGTGAACTCTGAGATTGACTGCGGCACGAACGTAAAAGGTCAAAGGTCTTGTCCTAATCTTTGTTAGAGTAGAGATGTTAGTCTAGAAATCTAGTGATATTTGTATTCCTTCTAACCGGAATGCATTTTGTAATGTAGTAATTGCATGGTATTTAAAAGGTCCTGTCTTTATCTTTGTTAGAGTATGATATCAAACTGGATATACAGGGTCCTGCAACAGTGCGTCAAGCTTTACTAGCGCCTTTCTCGTAAGAGATAGAAAAAAATGTTTCATATAAAAATTTATTGAATTAAAAATCTCTATGCCGTAAAATTATTTTCAAATATACAGGGTGTCCCAATTTTGCGTTATAACAAAAGCAAACATTTTTTTAAATGGAACACCCTGTATATTTTTTCATTTTATAATTTGGATAGTATTTTATAACTTAAACCTTTTTTTGGTTTTTAATTTCGATATGGCATTTCCGAGTTATTGACGTTTTTCTGAAAAAAATGTAAAAAGCGGAGGTTCACAAAAAAAATTATTCTGATGTTGTATTTAAAATTTAAGAAATTTTCTTTTTCCTATGGTTGGTCATAAGTACTGTTTATGTACCAGTGTTAAAAATTTTCACTTTTGAGGAACCCTGCCTTTGTATCAGACACGCCATTTTCTAAAATTTCAAATTGTCGTAACTCTTTTTTTTTAAATGGAATCATATATTTTTTTAAATTTTATATTATTCTACATCTAATTTTCTACAAAAAATGTTAAACATACCCTATACCTAAAAGTGATAATTTTCAAGATATAAAAGAATTTATATTTCAAACGGTCCTTGAATGCGAATTTGTTTTTGAATAGATAGCCATGACTGAAAAAAATGCATCTGTCAATTAAACAATTAGTTTGACATGTAAATTGAAGGTGTGAATTACAAAAAACAAAAGAAGAAAGCCTATCATCAACGAGGAACCAAAAAGACATTGGTGAAGGAACTGGCATAAGCGAGAGGTCAGTACAAAGCATTCTGAAGAAAAATCGATATCAAGCATATCATATTCAGCTACATAAAGAACTGAGTAAAACTGATTTTCAATTTCGTTCCGAATTTTGTTTCTGGGGAAGACAGAAAATACAGGAGGATCTTTCGTTTTTCCAATATATTTTATTCACGGATGAGGCGTCATCCCATAACAACGGATCTGTCAATAGGTACAATTTTCACTATTATTTAACTGATAATCCGCATGTTATGAGACAAGTTGATCATCAGCATTGAATGTCTGGGGCGGAATTTTTGGAAACCATGTTGTAGGTCAACATTTCTTCGAGGGCCATCTCAGTAGGTCTATGTATTTGTACTTCTTGCAAATTGAATTACCCGGAACGTTAGCTAATGTACCCTAACTAACAAGAAACATGATGTGGTTTTAACAAGACGGAGCACCTGCCCAATTTTCACAAGACGTGAGGGCATTTCATTTTCCCCAACCAGTGGATTGGTAGGAATGGACCCACCAAATGACCTGCTAGATCTAAGGATCTAACAAAACCTGAAATTGTTTATAAGGAATCACCAATAGCACTGAATATCATATGCTTGATATCGATTTTTCTTCAGAATGCTTTGTACTGACCTCTCGCTTATGCCAATTCCTTCACCAATGTCTTTTTGGTTCCTCGTTGATGATAGGCTTTCTTCTTTTGTTTTTTGTAATTCACACCTTCCATTTACATGTCAAACTAATTGTTTAATTGACAGATGCATTTTTTTCAGTCATGGCTATCTATTCAAAAACAAATTCGCATTCAAGGACCGTTTGAAATATAAATTCTTTTATATCTTGAAAAATATCACTTTTAGGTATAGGGTATGCTTAACATTTTTTGTAGAAAATTAGATGTAGAATAATATAAAATTTAAAAAAATATATGATTCCATTTAAAAAAAAAGAGTTACGACAATTTGAAATTTTAGAAAATGGCGTGTCTGATACAAAGGCAGGGTTCCTCAAAAGTGAAAATTTTTAACACTGGTA
>OZ018387.1:32977768-33098079 GCA_963969525.1 Ontholestes murinus
CTTCTATTCCGAACCAAATTATACGTGACGGTTCAATAGTAGCAGCAAGACCAGAAATGAAACTGAAGGAATCTAATCTGGAGGGGGAAGTCCCAAGTTTGTTTCCCCCTCTAGTCAGTTGGCATCATGCTCTGGTCTAGAGAGTCGTCGAGAGTTTCTTTTCTAACGGTCGCTCCCTTGTTGGTACGCAACGTGCCTTCCGCGCTCGCTTTGAAATTCCTCCACACAGACTCGTTCCTGGCAGTAATTCGATTCTATCGTGGGTTTACTCATTTCAGGAGTGTAGAAGTGTCGCTAAACCCAGATATGGACATCAACGGACCACCAGAACTCCGGAAAATGTCGAAAGAGTGAGGCAGTCAATTCTGCGTTCTGCTACAGTTGTTCTGGGAATTTCTGGCACCACTGTTCGACGAAATCTTTATGCAGATCTTCAACTTCATCCCTATAAATTGGTTGTTGTTTTCTTTTTCACTTTCACATTTCCGGCTCCGTCAACAAGCAAAACATGCGTTACTAGAGTGGTGAAAATCCGCGTGAACTTCATCAGAAGCCACTTCATTGTGAACGAGTTACTGTCTGGTGTGCGATATCGGCAATGGTAATAATTGGTACTTATTTTTTTGGAGAAAACGAACGCGCAGTTACCGTGAATGCAGCTCGTTACAGGAACATGATAGAGGAATTTTTTCTTGCAACCCTCGAAGAAAGGAACGTTAGAGACCTGTGGTTTCAGCAAGATGGAGGCACAGCAGACACAGCACGAGGCTTAATGGATTTGTTGCGTTAACATTTTCCCGATTGCCTCATCTCTCTCAGAGGCGATCTCCCATGGCCGGCATGCTCTCCAGATTTGGCTCCATGCGATTTTTATTTATGGGGTTATTTCAAATCCCTCGTTTATGTCGATCGATCACGGACCATAGCTCACCTAAAGAACAACATTCGCGACGCCATTGCCAACAGACCGGTTGATATGCTGAGAAGAGTGGAATTGACTTAATACGTGCATGCATAATAGGAGTCGCCATTTAACCGATGTAATTTTCAAAACTGTACGAAAAAAAAAACTTGGGATGTTGTATTCTCAAATAAAAAAACAATTAAAAAAATAACTGAAGTACTTTTGTTTTTATTGACTTTTCAAATAAGTAAGTTTGTCTGGCGCACCCTATAGAAGTAACATTCAACCCATTCTCCAATTTGTTGACCTAAACCTCGACCTTTCTTCAGACCACCTAATTATCCAATTTTCAATTTTATAAAAACCATATTGCAGAATCTCAAAAAATTACTGGTACTGACAAAGTGACTTAAGACTTAAGTGTCGTTAGTCAGCCCACCCACAAGCTAACCCATTTTACATTTTACTTGTCTACATTAAGGTAAAATCAACACTAATTCACTTATGGAGCATGCCTTCACAAATTCTTATGGTGAACAAAAACAAGAATTAAAAAAAAAAAATTGTCGATATCTGAAATCCAAAAGAAGACGAGAAAGAAGACAACGAAACTCGATATTGGGAAATGGAAAAACGAAGATCCAACAGAATTAACGGCACCAGCACGAATAGTTTGGTTATTCTTAGGCAGAGCCAATATAACCACAGCCGAATCAGACGTTAAAAACTATTATATATAAATAAATACATTTGTTCTGATGGTTCAGTCCAGGTTACGGAAGTGAAAATTTGGAATAAAAACGAGAAGGCATTGAAGATAGGAGTAGAGGAAAAATACGACCAGAAAATGAAAGATACAAAATCATGGCCCAGTAATATAAAAATACAACCGTATTCTTGTAATAATAAAAAGACAAATATAACAAATGTCGCAGGAACAGAAACATTCGTTCAATTAATTATTCAAAATATAAAATTTAAGCCATGTTATTTTTTTTAAATTGTAAAATACTTGTAATTACAGAAAAATGGCAGAATCAAAACAGTCTCCAATTAAACACAATAAAAACCTGGCAACTTCATACTGCCGAGCACCAGAAAAGACATTTAATACATTGTGAGTACTGGTATCAATTCATATAAAACGGTATATGTTTGTGATGTAATTTAAACTGACAAAATTAATATAAAAATGTTTCTGAATAAATTACATTTTATCACGGATGATTTTATTATTGATATTAATAAAAGTACTTCTGAATTAATTCAATTTAAAAATGTAATTAAAGTTTTTCAAGCAAATATTACTATAAACACTGAAAGTTTCCCATGAACAGAAAGACATATCACACATTTTAATACCATTACTCGCAGATCCAACTCACTAAATTTATTCTATAACAATAAGTAAGTCATTAAATGAAGCATGTCATTAAATTTTAATAAATACGCATAAGAACAAATGAAAACATAAATATAATACACCTGAAATCAATAATTACAAACAATTATTATATTATCTACTTATTGTCAAAATTATGTACCAGAGGCTAAATGCCAGTACTAATGTACTAGCACAAAATACCAATTTTTACTAGAGGAAGCACAGCGATCTGTAAAAAAGCTACCTTAACCAAAACGTATGAATTTTTAGAAAATAATTTAAATGAATTGAATAACTTTTTTTGCAACACTGCGAACACAATAAATACTATACAGGACACTTTGTTTACATATAGCACCGTAAACATCAAAACACATTTCCTCTGCATCCTACTAACGAAACCAAAATATTTAATATTATAAATTCTCATAAAGATTTTTAAAATTATTAGCAACAGACCTCAACACACCAATCATATATCTAATAAATACGTGTCTAAAAATTGGGGTATTTCTGGATTCTCTGAACTGGTGAATGAACGTATCAATGATAGAATACTTTGCTCGACGTGTTCTCAAAAATTTTGAAACTAGTAATTATTGTAAAGGTTGTTTGAAAACTACAAATTATTTGATATATCTCAAAATTGTTTTTTAAATTTTTTAAAGGGCAGATCAACAGCCACAACATTATTTGAATATTTAAACAGTATTATAAATGACCTGGACAAAGGGAAAATTCCAGTGGGAATATTTCTGGATCTCTCCAAGGCATTTGATAGCATTAACCATAGCATTTTATTGGAAAAACTTAACCTTTGCAGAACAAGAGGAATTACTAACAATTTAATAAAACCATACCTAGCCAATAGACCAAACAAGGCGAAACTCAATGATAAAGAGTCTTATTTTTTTAACAAATATAGGTGTACCTCAAGGAAGCATTTTCGGTCCTCTTCTTTTTGAAATATATGTTAATGGCTTATCCAAAACCATAAATAATAATAATAATAATAATAATATATATATTTCAAAATAAAACGTGTACATTCATGGGGGAGTCCAGATGATCAATATAAAGTAACATAGTATCCTAAACGTAAGTTAGTGGTACTTATGTTATGTTAGTATACTTAAAGATAAATAAAGAACTTAATTATAGTAAATATATAAAAAAAAGTGACTTAATAAAACTCAATTACTATGGTTAACATATTAAAATTGTGTATCAATAAATACAAATATAAGTAGAAAGACACTCATATACTACAGAAAGAAATAATTTATAGTAATAAATTAAACCATATATTGTACAAGAGAAAAATTAGTGCATAAATACATATTTTGAAACGTAATAACTGATAATTAAACATATTAAAATTTTATTCAATGAAGCAAGTTCACATAGCACCACAGAAATTTATATATTCTTTAACTGTGTAGAAACACTTTTGTAATATTAGTTGTTTCAAGTTTTTAATAAACGATTCCTTCGATAATTGTTTCATTGTGTTTGGTAAAGAATTAAATAGTTTCATACATTGTACAATGCAAGAGTTGTGGTAGTAACTATGCTTATGTTGCGGCAGCCTGAGATTCCTTGCTCTGACGTCGTGTTCATGTAAATTGGTCTTGTCGAATTTGAGCGTTTCATATAAATAAAGGCTCGCGAGAGGCATTATATTTAACCTTTTGAATAGATGTCGGCATGTTGTATTTGGTTTAACATTACTGATGGCCCTAACCAATCTTTTTTGTACAATAAACAGCTTTTGAAAATTTTTATTTGTTGTACATGCCCATGTATACAATCATAGCTGCATCTTCATGTACATCTTTTCGGTTAGTATAAATTAAATAAATAAACTTTGAAATTTTTGAGCACACTTCTTGTATATGGGTATCCCACTTTAGGTCGTTTTTGTATGGTGATAACTAAGAATTTAACTTGACTGACTTTGTATATACATTTTCCACACATTTGCACATCTGTTTATCCCATGGATGCTCTATAATTTATAATATGAGTTTTTGTAACATTGGCCAGCAGGTTATTCTTGGTGAGCCAGACATCCAATTCTACAAGCATTTGATTTGTTGCTTCATTTAATTCGATTGAATTATCGTGTATCATGTTGATCGTTGTGTCGTCAGCAAACATCGTAATGTGCTTATTGATGGTGAGAGGCAAATCATTGATAAACAATACATAGTGGTCCTAGAACACTTCCCTGCGGAACACCGACTAACGTAGTAGCTTCAGTTGATATATATCGGGTATTATTGAAGAAAGCCGTTGTCACTTGTTTTCTTTCAGACAGGTAAGATGCTAAGAGACGATAGCAGTTTCCTCTTATTTCATAGGCTGACGGTTTGGTTAGAAGCAACTCATGTGGGACACAGTCAAACGCTTTCGTTAAGTCAAGAAAGACTGAGAAAACATGTTTATTACGGTCTATGTTATTTAAAATAAAACTGATGAAATTATATATTGCATGGGTGGTTGTTAAGCCTCTCCTGAATCCAAATCGTTCATTACGAATAATAAAGTTTTGCTTTAAGTAAGCTATAATTCTATTATATCAGACTCTTTTATATATTCTCGAGAACACTGACAAATAGAAATCAGCCTGTACTTCTTTATGATTACCCTTTTTAAAAATTGGAGTGACTTTTCCAATCTTTAATTCTGACGGAAATATTCCATCTATTAGAGATTGATTAATTGCTGCTGTTAGTGCATATACTATAGATGCATGAGTATATTTGATGACATACATTGACAAGTCATCGATATCTTTTGAAGTTGTGCATTTCATATCATTTGTAAAATTTGTTTTATTATTTTCATAGTTTTTCTTATGTTCTTTTATTCTGTCATTAAATGATCTTCCGGTTTGCCCTACGTAATTCTTAGGGCAGTCACTGCAAGTCAACAAATATACCCCACTATATTGAGTTCTGTTTATTTTGTCTTTGTTATTTTTAATTATTTCTCCTTTTACATATATAGGAAAAGAAAGCAATACAATAGGAAAAATGTTTAATAAACTAAAAATAAAAACAGCCTTTAAAACAAACAATGCTATAGGAAAATGTAATGTATCTCATCATCATCATACAAAGCTGCGAATAAAAATGAAAAACCAATTAGTGCGTCTGGTATGTCACCCGCGGATGTAAACAAACCCATAACCAAACATTTTATTCCGAAAACGGCGAAGTCGGCGAAAAATATGTACTAAGTATCAAACAGGTTATCTAACCATAAAACCACAAACCATAACGAAACCAAGTCCGGCACCGAATGGAACTGAGAGAAAAATCACTGAGAAACAGAACCAACGAAAATTACTTGCTGAAATTATTAATTAAGCACGACAAGAAAAGGAGATTAGTCGCCCTATTGGATCTGATACGAGGATGCAGCAAAATTCAGAAGTAAACCTAAGAAACACACCCAATAAAATTAAAAACACAGCATCAGAAGTAATAACTGATACAAATATGGAATCCACTTTAAGTACACAACGTTGAACTCTTGTAGCGGGTCAAGAAACTGCAGAGTGGAAAACGTCCTCCAAAAAAAAAAACAACAACAAAGAGAAAGATAATATAGGGAAATGGCGAAATATAAAAGATACCCACAAACAAATGAACAGAGTTTACTGGATCATGTAAAAACACATAATATTGAAGAAGTTACCTGTTGAAGTTGGAATCGAAACACCCACTCGAATACAGCTCATTCAAAGTTACTGTTCCCTTTGAAAAATTAACAGATATTGAAAATGCTTCCCTGTGGCTAAAAGGAGTAATAATAAATCATTTTTTATTCCATCTTCAACGGGGCAACAAGATAAGTACTCCAAAAAAACTAAATTTATTTCTTTTAAATATGCAGTCCTTAAGAAATAAGATGATATTACTAGAAGCGTTTTTAGCGGAACACGACAATAAATATGATTTTGTATGTTTATGTGAGCATTGGCTTACTGAGCAAGAAGCAACACTAATTAATATAAATAATTTAACAGTAACTTCGCATTACTCACGTAATAAATTTATACACGGAGGGGTAATTATCCTCTCAAATATAAAATATTCATGCACTGATCTTAATTTAAGCAAATTCTGTATTGAATGTGATTGCGAAATTGCTGGTATAAATGAACGAGATATTAATTGTATAATTTTAACTGTATATCGTTTGCCTTTAGGTAATTTTAACGTATTTTTAGATGTCCTGTCCAGGGTATTTGAAAACATTGAATATCGAAGATATGATATCATATTGATGGGAGATTTCAATGTTCGATTAAATTGTGAGGATCCACACAGGTATATGATTTTAAATAGCTACGGACTTGATAGGTATTTTTCTCAGCCAACCCGCAAACTAAATTGCCTAGATAATATCTCTACCAACGTAGACTTGGATTTATTGTTTTCGAATACAATTGAAACTGAATTCTCGGATCAGCTGGCAGTCACTACTTCATTATTAAGCAATAAATGTAAACAAAATACACCAAGAAAATTGTTTAAAGCCATAACCATGGAAGGAAAAATTCACTTTCATAATCTTCTTGTAAGTGAAAGATGGCAATTTTTATATAACAATAACTTAAGCTCTCATGAGAAAACAACGATATTTAATAATATCCTAGAAAATGCATCTTGCATTGCATTTCCAACAAAAATAAAATAAAAGTGTATATAACTAATAAATCAGATATTCACTGGTTTAATAATAACCTAAAATCCATGAGGGAAAATCTTAAATTCCTGAGTAGTGCTTGTCAACAAACCAAAAATCCACTACTAAGAAATTAAGAATAGGTACAAAACAAAAGATTTAAATGCAATTAAAACCGCAAAAAATTGAAGCTAATAGCAAATATATAAAAAATCATAAAATTCATCATGTGGAAAATTATAAATAAAAACAAAGTTCAGTCTAATAACGATTATTGTAACATAACTGCAAATCAATTCAATACTTTCTTTATAAACGCACCAAAAGTGCTGGTACCCTCATCACAAGAATCGAAAATTGATTCAATTATTTTAATGTGTAGTTGTGAATGTCCTGTGAATGTATCTTCATATTTTAACTTTCGTGAGGTTACGATCAACGAAGTAAGAGATGCAATCAATGAACGAAAGTCAAGTAAAAGTTTTGATATTTATGGGTTAACAGCTAGTATGTTAAAAGATGTAAAAAACTTAATTTTTATCCCTTTAACTACACTCTTTAATTCTTGCATTAAAGAGAACATTTTCCCTGAAATTTTGAAACTGGCAAAAATTATACCAATTTTAAAGAAAGGTAACCCGAATTGTCCATCAAACTACAGGCCAATCAGTTTATTGCCGATAATATCAAAAACATTTGAAAAATTACTTAAGAAACAGTTAATTAACTACCTAGAACAAAATAATATATTAAATAAACAACAATTTGGATTTCGAGAGGGGTTGTCGACAACTGATGCTATTATACATTTTACTGACTGGATCACTGATTGCTTTGAAATGGGCCAATGTACAACTGCTGCCTTCCTTGATCTAACCAAAGCCTTCGATTGTGTATCACATGAAATACTACTGCGAAAACTGTATGTCTACAACATACATCCTAACAGTTGCAAGTTATTGTCTTCGTACCTTGAAGACAGAAAACAAATTGTATTTTACAACAATTTTTATTCACAAGTACTACGTAATACTACTGGTGTTCTACAGCGATCAATATTAGGGCCAATATTGTTCTTACTATATATTAATGACCTGCCTAATCATAATATAGTTTTGTACACCGAAGACACCATTATAATCACAAAAGATTGCAACTTAACGTCACTGGAATTGCGGCATAATTCCATAATGTCAGTTGTATCGCGTTGGTTTCGCACCAACCAATTAGCTTTAAACACACTGTCCAAACCAAGGCTAAAGTTATACCCCACACCTCAACGATAAAATTTTTGGGAATAACGCTGGATAGCCACCTTAAATGGATACACCTTGGTAAGGCACTTGCTAAAAAATTATCTTCAAATATTTTCTTACTACGCAATATGGAAATCTTTGTGTCGAGTTTTGCACCGTATATACCTGCTCCTACCCCTTTATCGATCTTTGACCCGTCCGTGAACCAATTTGTTTCTGCTTTGGTGAGTTGGCCGTAATAATACAGAGAAATTGTCAGTGATGGATTCATTTAATTACCTAAAATTACGATGCTTTACATAATTTCAATTAATTATGATTATTAATATGATTAATTATTTTGGTTTATACTATCACGCTTTTATATATTTTCGCAGTCAATTTTAATTACCAATATTGTTGCTATCAAATATAGAAATGTTTTATTAATTAATCAACGTTATTCCTATCAAAAGCTTTAATCACATGATTGATTTATATTAATTCTAAACATCAATGTTATAAAAACGATAATTTCAATTAAAAAACACCACAATCAATGGAATTTAATTAAATCCATTAGAGTCCACACTAAAAAAAATATTTCATGGAATATAGGGACCGCGCGCGCGCTCACAAAAGACCAATTTACGCGACGCAAATTGGCGTAGAAATTCCAATTAATTAATTAATTCCAAATTCAATTTCAACAACTGGCAAAAAAATAACAAGAGGTGATAAACGCAAACGCGTACATCGTTTATGTAAATAAACGATGAACGAGTTGAACTTAATTTGGGTAATTTGTCTAGATTAAAGTATACATAATGTTAATGGAAAAGTAAATTTAGAATTCAGGTAATAATAGAATGAAAACGAACAATTATGTTTCTTTATACAATAGTAAATTACTAACACTTACAAATTACAAATCAGTAATGATTAATGATTATAGCTAGTGTTGGTTTGATAGCCTTGTTATTTGTAACACGCAAATTACTTTTGTACCATTCAATGTCTGTCGAGGTATTATCTAGAGAAGTAGTTGTCATAATAAGTGATTTGTTTTGTAGTCTTAATAACATTCATTTGTTGTAGATTTATAAAAACTTAAAAATTATTTTCATTTACCCTTTTTTTTAAATTAACTACCACATAGTAACGGTCGCCACCATCTTTTTCATTTTATGAAATGTTTTCGTCAGTTAATTTTCTACAACGTAAATGACTTTAATATATTTTTATTATTAAATCAATAATGATTCACATTAGTTTATTAGAAGAATAAATCTAATACAAAAAATGTCATTCTATTCAATATTGTAATACTATTACTACATACAGTTTATGGCCTATTACTGACAATAATTTCGACTCTTTTATTCATTAAAAAAATAATAACGTAGTTATGCTGAATTGTAATCATAAATTATTATAAAACGAATATTCTTTACGAATAATGGATAATGGAACGGGAAAATTTATTATTATTAGAGTTGCCCGAAAAAAATTTCCATTCATATCATTAGAAACCGATGTCCCGTGAAATTCAATTAAGCCATTGCTGCGATGTCAAGAATAGTAATTAGTAGGAAGGACATTAAAGGTTAACTTCCAAATGTAAATTGGATTTTTATCTAAACGGCTTCCCTTATTGCTCACTGCAGGCCCTTAATCTCAACGTAACGGACCTTTATTACCTTTCGATTCTTTACAAACAAAACGAAGAGACGGTAAATAATTACTGCAATTGTGCTTAATCTTATCAAGCCAATAATTTTGTTTTATATCACTATTTAGAATTAATACTTTCGCTGCTACATTCTTAATGGAACATAATCATAGGGGTGGACTTGTACACCTTTTAAAATGAAAAGTAATTGTCAAAACATATATCAGGGAGAAAAAATAATAAATATTCTGTGAAACAAACCAAGTGTTTTTAATTTCTAATCAAGATTTTTCAAATATGTTTCACCACGGGTTAAGTGAGCAATTAATTAAATATATATCAGGAAATTGATTGAATTAATTATGGAACAAAACAATACTTTCATTTACGAATCCAAGAATATTTGGATGGTTATTTTATTATAAATTATATTATTTTTAAATGTTCTGGGTGTATACAATCATAATGAGAAGTTGGCATATTAAATAGGATTTTAATTCATAGCATTTCAAGTCAATCTTTTCTTCAGATGTGAAATCAATAAAAATATTTACTTTAAATTACGTCAAAAATAAAGAGAATCTTGAAATTTAAAAAGAAACCTACCAAAAATAGATTATTAAAAGTTATTGCATTGTTGGTATCAAAAAATTTATTTAATATCTATAATCATATTTAATTTATACTTTAGAATAAATACTCCAGAAATTAAGAACTAAGATACTAAACTTTCAGTAAATATACAGGGTGTCCCATTTTAATCCGCCAGTAGCGATAATTCTGAAACTTTGCATTGAATCAAAAAGTGTTCCAAATGAAAAGTTAATGGTTCTGAGGGGTACATCTGATGCCGCAGACTTTGCCCCCCCAGCCCCCCTTGGGGGGCTGGGGGGGCAAAGTCTGCGGCATCAGATGTCCCCCTCAGAACCATTAACTTTTCATTTGGAACACTTTTTGATTCAATGCAAAGTTTCAGAATTATCGCTACTGGCGGATTAAAATGGGACACCCAGTATACTAAAGATGATAAACTATTGATTACTCTATATGAATAAAACTATATAAGTAGTTTCAAAAATATGTTGTAAGACGTTACAATTGTTTCGCCACACTGGCTTCTTCAGGCGAGAAAAAAAAATTTCTTCGCCTGAAGAAGCCATAGTGTGGCAAAACAATTATAGCGTTTTACAATGTATTTTTGAAAGTACTTATATAGTTTTATTCATATAAAGTGAAGGTGAACTATCAACATCTGTCAGCCTCATCAATCAATTATTGATTACTCCCTTTTAAAATTATAGTTTTTAGGTACATTTCTTTCTTCTTTTTGTTAATAATTTGTGTTCTGCTTTAAATCATTACTGAATATTATTTACCTATAGGCTTAATGAGATAATTAAATTCCAAAGTGATAGACATTGATTAATTTAAATAATTAAATTAAATGTTGAAACGATTCCTTTGATCAGGGCGCATTGATCAAAATTTTAAATCACGATTCAAAGCCTTGCTCTGCCTTCTAAATAATGAACAAATTAATGGTTACTTAATTAATGATATTATTGGCGATTTAAGGGATAGGGCGTTAATTAAGATAGGGTCGCGCACCGGATTAAATTCGTGGCCTGATTTAAGAGTAATTATATCCCAATTCTTCAGTGATTTACATCATTGTTACTGGATAGTAGGACAATGAATTAAACTTAGTCCTACATCGATGTCTACATCAGCAATATTTACTAACCACCCAATATTATTTAATTAAAGTGATACGAAACCACTGAAAAATACTTGCGACTACGACACAAACGATAATAACGTAAACAACTTAATTTTAAAGCTATAATAATTAATTTAATAAAATGACAATTTTAGTGGACCCTGGGAACACTTGATTCTTTATTAGTCCTTGATTACTTCTAAAAGCAAATAGTTTCGAAATTTTATTCCAATAATAATTAAAAATTAATTTTGCCTCAATTCATGAAATACTACGTTGTCCACGCAGTTTATCTTTAATTACTGGGCATAAGAAGAAGTCATTGGGTGCCAAGTCGGAGCTGTAAGGCGGATGACCTATTGTGTATCCAAATATTCCTTTGTTGCATATGATATATGTGAACTCGCATTGTCGTGAAGCAAAATAATTCGTAGCTTTGGGAGGGTTTTTCTTAATTTACCAAGAACTTCAGGAAAATAAATGGTCGTACGTTAAATTATTGCTCTTTTGATTTTCGAGAACTACAGTTGCCACATGACCAGTATTTGTGAAGAAAAATGCCACCATTTGCTTCTTAACGCTTCGAGAACGAACAACTTTTGTTGGCTTTGCTTCACATTGAAACACCCAAAATATGATATATGCTGGTCATACTAATCCTTAAACATCTTTCGATTTAGTTTTCGTACAGCATCGATATATTCCGACACAACGACCGATTTTGGACGACCTATGTCCACGTTTGAATTCAGTTTACCAGCAATATACAGTGACTGTGGATGGCGCTTTATCGCCGAAAGTTGATTTCAGTTAAGTGATGCACTGTTATTGAGTTCACATCTAAAGTAATAATAAAGCTCGAAAATTTTCTTTTGGCCAAGATAAAATTTTTAACTTGTAACTGTAAGCACAAATAGTGCTCGCACATCAAAACGTTCTGGGTACGTACGAGTATAGTTGGCAATATCAGATTTCACTTGGCAATAATAACACCCATAAATAGCAACCATCGAAGCATATTTAAAAATCAAGTAAACAAGCAAACTAAATCAATAATTAAGCACAACAATTTAAGACTATATTTTAGACCTTCTTTGGGTCTGTAAACTTCCCAGATTTAAGTCTAAGATTACTTCAGTAATTTGGAAAGCCTTAAATTGCTTTAGTTTTCCTGCTATTGTCTATACATTCATTTGCCAAATTGTACTTAATATGCTGATTCAGTACGCTCTATCCCATCTAACACATAGATATCCCAATAACTCAAGATATAAACATTTATCTTTCTAAGTAGTTCAGACATTGTTCTTTTGAGCATTCTAACAAACGCAACAAGAATATGAGGGCTAATCAAATTAGCTACAGATAAATTCAGAAAACCTTCGAGGAATCTACTGAGCGGTGTAATAATTTTAGTATATTATAAATTCATAACATAATTTCACACTCAATCTAAATCACGTAAATACATTACGTTGATGTAATAAATGAGGTTTGGATACGAATGGCAAGAGAAATGTATTACAATAAATATTTAAAGGAGCTTTGCAAGAGGAAGGGTAAAGCAAATACGTTTTCGTTTTATGTTGGTGGCAACTCTTTATCAATCATCGTGGAAAATTAATATATAATAAAATATAAGTTTCCAGAATCTTCCTAAAAATTGTATAACTCATTTTTAGATTCCTGGAGAAAAACTAACGTAATTTAGAAGAGAAATTATTGGAAAATCTAATCAAAAAAGTGTTTAGTTGAGAATTTAAAAAATATGGAAGAAAAGTTGGTAGAAAATCAAGGAAAATTCAAGATATTTAAAATAAGGATTACTCAAGAATTAATCCAATAAACAAAAATTCATGGGATTTTGCAAAATATGGGAGAGAAATCTAAAGTGAAAATAATTAAAATTTTGTTGGAAAACGAAAGAAATTTTATACAATAAAAACACTTTATAACTTGTTTGTATAATTATAACTATATAAATAAGATATGAATTATTTTCCTTGTATACTACAAAATGTATAACGAAGTACAAGCCTCAAGAATCAACGAAAGAATGTTTTCCAAAACATTCTAGAAACCTCAAAGAATACTGAGACACTTATTTGGAATTAAAAACTATGAGAAATGCTAAAAATGCATAAAAAAGTGGCCGGGAAAACCTACATTCTTAAAAAATCTCTTAATTTAGTTCTTCTCTTTTATAATTAATGAAAAATTGTGATAAAATGAAAAAAAATTCTCATAGAAAAAAGAAATTGCTGAAATCTGATAATATAAAGAAAAAATATACCGGACAAAATAGCAAAAATTCAATGAGAGATACAAAATAAAATTAAATAAAATGTAGTTTAAGGAATGTTAATACCACCTCATTGTAGTACTAGTAAAAATTATATTATTCTGTATACTCGAGAAAAGTAATACTTCAAAGATATGTTCGCTAGCTTCATCGATATGAAAAAGGCTACAACAGATAAAGAAACAAAAAAGTAATGACTGCTATGAGGAAAGAACCGAAGATAATTATTTATAATTATTACCACTTCTAGTGGTAAAAAATAAAATAAGTGCGTTAGTTTAGTATTTATTATGAATTACCATGTAGTAAAGGTCAACACCACCCTTACGATTATAACTATTAAATATCTTCTTCTTCTTCTTGGAATTCGCCAGTCATAGTGGTTAGAAAATAATGGATCCACTCGCATCTGTTTTTAACACTCCTATTTCAATAATGTCACTAAAATAGCACAATTACACACCTGACTCAATGACAATTAACAGGATCTACAATGTATTTAATGTTTTTTTAAGAAGCGGATATTAGAATATAAAAATAAAATTTGAAGAATAAGGTATACATATCAAGAACTATGGCAATTCACCACTCGGTTTGTATAATGCACTTTCGGTATTCTTCTGATTGATAGGTATAATAATAAAACGCCTATCTTGGAACACCTGTCTGAAAAATTCAAAGATATAATCGTATTAAAAAAAACCTTCGAAGACCATAAATAGAATCCGTATTAAAACTCAGCTCAAAATATGTCATCCTCTTAAGAAGGGTATAAGCACCTAAGAAAAAAGATAATACTTTCATTTTAAGAAAGAACACAGTCCTTAGAAAATATACGGCAAATCCAACGTGGATGCTCTACACCACCTCGTCAAATAAGCAGAACGAGCCATCCGATACAAGGAAATAGCAATCGGAATATAGAGGGGGCCTTTGACAACATATCATTGTCTGCAATAAAATGAGTGGCTATAAATAAAGGATTATATCCTTCCACGATAAGATGGGCGGAGGAATTGCTTCAAAGCCGACTAGTAACGGCTTCTCTAGCAGGATCCAGAGTATCTATGACTATAACAGAGGGGTGCCCTCAGGGGGAAGTTTTATCCCCCACATTATGGTCAATAGTGGTGGATGGACTCCTGTGGGAACTGCAAGGAAAGGGCTTTGTAACCCAAGGCATGACATCGCCGTAATAATCGGGGGCAAGCATGAAGGTATTCTTGCAATCCTAATGCAAAAAGCACTGCACAGCATCAATAACTGGTATGTTCGGGAAGGACTAAGTATCAACCCGAATAAAACGATCATAGTTCCATTCACGAGTAGGAGGAAGCTGCACATAAGGGCTTCCTTGCTAAATGGAATAGAGATAATCCTCTCCAACGAAGTAAAGAACCTGGGTATAATTCTGGATACCAAACTGACTTGGAATCAGCATGTCAATAAAATCGTGGCGAAGGCAACGACATCGCTTTGGGCCTGTCGGCGACTTATGGGAAACACCTGGGGATTAAAGCCCAAGATCACGTATTGGCTGTATAGAACGGCGATGATACCCATTGTCACCTATGCTGCACTTATCGGGTAGCCAAAGAATCAAAAACTCCTCCGACTACGCCAGAGGAACTGGACAGGACACTTAGAAATACTGCAGCAAACCACCCGGTTCTTCTGTCCAAACCGACGGAAGCTCGAATTCGAATTACCGTTTAAGGTGACGATCGATGGCCCCAAAACGGCTTTGATGAGAGTCAAAGAGGTTGGAAGAGGAATATGAGCCTGGTACACGGATGGTGCCAAGCATATCAGAGGTACTGGAATAGGCATTTATAACCAAAACCATAGGTGCTTCATGGCTCTGGGTACGACACCGATGATTTTGCAAGCTCACAAGGGACGAGCTAAGAACTTTCACAGGACTCATGACAGGGCATTGTGCTCTCCGATACCATTTGTGAAAAATGGAAAAAGAGAAAAGTGGAAACTGCAGATTATGTTATTCGGCATGAAACGACCGAGCGCATACCATGCGCTTGTGTCGCGATTGTTCACAAGCGTCTTTCACACTTCGGTAGGGACCTATTATCCCACAAAGAAGTAAGCAATATCACCCCCAGGAAAGTTACTAGGTTCATGGAGGACGTACGACTAATTGGAAAGTGATTGGTTACAGGTACAACTATCTATGTTTTAGGTCGCAGTTCAAGAGAGGCTAACACACCTCACTAGCACCCTATGTTAACCTATATAATCTATAGAACATATTATTTTAAGGGAAGGTGTTGCAGTCAAATTTCATCGATACGATGATTGCCTGTACCTGGATCTATATCAATTTCGTTTCTTGGATTACGTACTTATTATAGATATTATGGTTAAACCGATTTCAGTAGAACGAATATTATAAATACGTATTTCGAACATTGGAAAGTGTACTTAAAAATACACCAATTATATTTTATTTATTACCAGAAACAAAATTTATTTCTAAGAAAAGACCAGAGGAGGTAAACAGAGTAAGATAATTTTTGCTATAAACTCTTTGCAATAGTAAAGTTGATAAGATGTATAGACTCCCATATAGATGGGATAGAATTCTTATTAAAAACTGAGCATGTTGTTATTAATAGGCTCCTGTATTTCAAGAATTCAGAAAGGCGATTCTCGGAAACACAAATGATTAGTGTCGTGGATTATGCTAAGAATATTCTAAGCTAAATTTGATAGTATGTTAAGTATGGAAAACGATGGTCGAAAGTAATTGGAATAGCAGAAGAATAATTTCATTCTAGAACTCCTGACAAAATTGCAGAAACTCAATTCAGATATAGAGTATTAAAAAAATCTTCAAACACTCATAGGGCAAAGATGAACATTATCAAATTGTCATCCCTACGAGTTAAAATCAGAAGTGATTTAAAGATTTTTATGAGATGATAAATAAATCTGTGGTTTGTTAATATCACACACGGAATTTATTCAGTAACTACAGTTGCAAAATTTACTAGGCCATTATAAAACTTACAAATGGCCTTGTATTGGCTAAAATAATAGTTACTGAATAAATTCTGTGTGAGATATTAACTAAGTGCAGTTTTATTTATCGACTGATAAAGTTCCTTATCCACAAAGTTATGGCTGCAAGCATTCTATATCAAAGATTTTTGTAGATAGATATGTCTAAACCTTGAACAAACTACAGAAATAATTCTACTCCGTAAATTGCAAAATAGACGTGAACGACGGCTTAAGAAATATATAGTTTTTCCGACAAACTGAACGCCGGAGAAAAGCTGCAATGCGCTAATACAACGTCATGAACCCAATCGATGAATTGCAATTGAAGTTCTTGGATCATTCATGAAGCATCACCAGGAAAATAAATATATCATCATGTTAATAGATTATATAAGTAAATGAGTCGACACACATCCATTATCCAACATCAATAATCGCAGAAGCACTGGTAAGAACGGGATATCTTCTTTTGTCTTTCTCTTTTTGAATAAAGTTTCTCTTAAGAGATGTACAAAACCTTTAGAATTAAGGACATTTTTGCATCTGTAATCTGATAATTTGGTAGAACGAATGAATATAACTCTGAATCGCTAATTATCTAAGTTTGTTATTGATGATCAAAGAGATTGAGGCTAATACCTTCATTTGGTTTTAGTTGCATACCGATCAGCAGTATATGAAACAACCGGACAGACAGTAAGCAACGTCATGGGTCGTTAACTATATCTTCTATATGATGTAAAATTTGGCTGCTTATAGAGAGAGGGAGGGACATGAGAAGATTATGAAAGTGTTATGAGACATAAAATAAATGAAATACACTTTGCTGCATCATGCAAACAAAATTACGATGTGAAGATAAACGACAGTTATAGCTATCAAAATAAAAATATGATGTGTGTATTTTATCCACAGCTACATTGAGACCTCTTCCAAAAGTTACTAACGTCATATGATGGGCCCAAATGACCGAAGATTAATGTATAGGATTCAGAAGCCATCATAATGTTAACCCAAAGTTGTTGGATCAGCTGTTAATGACGTTTAGGAATAGAACGATGAAAAAGGATTTAAATAATTTAAAGAAAGCATTTTCAGAAATGAAATTTCTTCAAGTACCTTCCGACTTTTTTTTGCATATCGTGTGAGAAAAAAGAAAATGTTTGGAGAAATTTCTCAGAAAAGAGAAGTTATTGGATTTTGGTCTTGCTGTAAAAATTATTTTCTAACTAGACTTTAGTTTTCTTAAGAATCCCTAAAGGTATAAATGTGCTGCTGCCTTAGTAAATTAGTTAGAAGCAGTTTTTAAAGAGTGAATAGTACCAAAAATATGTAACTAGCATAATAAATTAATTGTGAATAAAGTGTTTTTAAATAGTTTGAACATTAGCGCACAACTAAAGAAGTTCTATACAAATTAGAAACGAAGAAGTACTCTCCCTAAGAACTAACCTATAGTAATGTGTTGCATTCAATTAAAATCGTTGGAGATTTTACTGTAACAGGATCAAATCAATTCAGAGCTCTTCTGTCTATTAAATTATACTAAAGATAAAAAATAATCAGGATTATATTAAAAGCTAGCACGCAAAACAATAAATTCTGAATACTTGTTACGCTAATTTCATGATGGTGTTTTACTTTACTCAATATAGTGACAATTTAAATGGTATTAAGTGTGAGTAGAACGTGCATTGCCACTTCTTTCGGACGTCACAACGTATAAAAGGGTTTTGGTGCAGAAATCGCCATGTCCCCAAATATAACATATTTTAGGATTAAATTAGAGAAACTAGCGCGCGATTAGGAATGAAATACACGAAGTGGTTCCGAATAAATCCAGAAAACCCGCGAGTGATCTATACTGAGCGCGCTAGAACTTGCTTAGTATAAATCCACAAGTCTTGATGAGGACGGACAGTTAAAGAGCGTGACCGACCGACGATAGATCTCTGTAAATTTAAAAAGCAGTTTTATATAAATTAACTCACATAAATAATGTTTAAGTGTATCTACTAACAGTAAAAAATCTAATTAATTAATTTTATTACAGTAGCATAAGGTAATTCCATTACAATCAAAATAACCTAATTTATTCTAAAATATTCAATTTTCCGTTTCTAACGAGCCAATTTGAAAATCCAACAATTTCCTCTTGCGCTGCCTTAATTGGTAGCGGCAATAATAACGCCGGAGTGCCGCGCTCGCGTGTAATCATCCAAATAAGACAATACGGCCCGTTCGAATTAATTACAATGAAAGATTTCGGGCGCAATTACATTCCGTGTAATCATACGGAGTTTCGGAAAATACCTTGGCGGCCCGCGGAGCGCCATAATCGTCAGAATTAACGTTGACGGGGTGGTGGGGGGGCCGAGCGGTGCGCGTTTGTTTTCAGCGCCGCTAATTGGCCCAATTAAAAACAATTCTAATTGAACGGTGCCGCAATGAAAACGCCGGCCGGATACACAATAGGGGGAAGTCCACCTACCGAAAATTATTACAAATTTTACATTCATCGCGATTTACATTTATTACGAGCGCGTGGCGGTAATTTGAAATTTATTTACGCGCGGTATTATAATTATACACGATATACAATAAAATATCGAACAATCGAATTTTGCATTATATATATATATATATATATATATATATATATATATACGCACACGTCGCAATTACGCGAATTCGCGTGGTTCGATTTCGCCGATTGAAATAGAAATTAATCAAGCCGAACACGGCCTCGGAACGCATTATCCCTTTTAATGACAGGAATTAAATTCGATCTGAATATTTGCGCGGGACGTCGAAGGGATTCGGGGTGGATCCTAAGGAGAAAATTCAATTTTGTATTAATTGGAATTTACACCAGGTAGAAAAATAAGTGAATAAAGACGGTGAAAATCATGTTTCCTACATTCAATACAATTGAATTTTTAGAACAGGTTATCAATTTTCTATAATTATTTTTTAACTTTTAAATTTTTTATTTTAGCTATGAAAAATGATGCACGCTTATATAGAAGTGAACACAGCGTGGAAAAATGGAAGTATAGTCATCAACTATACTAATAAAAAAGATGCAGGAAAATTCTATGCTAATTTAAAGAAGAGGCTAGAAGGAAAATATAGAGGCAATACAAAAATAGAAAGCCAAGCAATAATATAACACAAATCTAAGAAAATTACTTGCTATTCGTTATTAACAAACTAACTTAATATTGGCAGAATCAATTTAAGATTTAACAGAATAATAGAAAACACATAAAAAGACTTAATTGATTGCCAAGTGAATTCACAATTCGATGTTCGCCGATGTTTCAAGTTCAATGGATAATTATAGAGAAGAAATGCAGTAATGATAAATAAATACATTGTGAAAATTATAGAGCTTTTCCACTTAAAAACATTCCGTCTTTAAATTGATTTTGCTATAAAAATTGTTGTTTTTTCAAGGACAAGCAAAACAGTGACTTTGATTTACTTAAATATTTTATAACTTTTGTTGTGACTATAGTTTTAAATATGATCTAGTCATCATCAAGCATAGTAACTATAGTCACTGTAATAGTTATAAAATAGAGTGGTACAATAAAGTTACTAATTTTTTTAATGCCAAGTTCCTTCTATATGTTAGGAAATAATTATACAGATTCTCTACTTAGAAACATGAACCTGTTTTTTTATTCGTTGCACTTTTTGTTGAAAACCTAATAATTTTTAAATAATTTCTACCATCAATTTATTTATGAATTCCAAGGACAAAAATTGATTCTCTTGTGCAATTAATTTTTTTGCAAAATTTCATGAATACAAATTTAAATTTAAAACATAATTCTATAGAAAATTCAGTTATATAAATATATAAGTAATACAGAAAAAATATTTCTTTAGAAAATTCGATTTTTACAAAGAATTGTATTCAATTACAAAAAACTTGTTTTAAATAATTTGAATCATAAACAATTTTATTTCTTAAAGTATTTAATGTAATAATGATTATTTTTAGATTAACTTCAATTTTTACATAATTCATTCACTTGCTTAATTGTTAAAACAAAGACACCTTTCTTAACTATTTTATTTGTAACCAGATAAAATAGTGAAGAATGTTTTTTAATTATTTTAATCAAATTATTATCATCTTCAGCTCAATTAATCAAAAGATCATTAGATTTGATAGAATTCAATGCACAAAAAATCATTTATCTAGGAAATTTCATGAATTAAAAACTTAGATTTTAAAAATTAATTTAAAAAAAATATTAGAAAATTTTTAATCTTAGCAAAGAAAAACAATTTTCATAAAACTTCAACTATAAAAAATTTCATTTTTAACGTATGTCGTGTAAAAATTTATTCGTAAGAAGTTTTAGTACTACTAAACATCTTTATTCACAGAATGAAAATTAAATATAATACATGTAAATTTAAATAAATTCTAACATAGTTGGTCTTCTGTTTCATGGCTATCGACCGGTGGTCTTTCAGCCCGTTCTCGTTCGTCAGTGAATGTCGTTGTCAGACTTATGAATCAAGATGAAATGATGAAATGAATTGATAAATGGTAGTGCTGGGGTGTTTGGATTTAGGAGGTATATTAGGATTTCGAGGAATACAGAGATGATTTAGGACGTCACAAATGTGGGGATTAGTGGCAAATTTGGCTGCTAGGTGTACGAGTCGCTGTTCAATTGGAATTACCTGTGTTTTTTCGTATATAAGTGTGTTCGAGGGGTTGTAGAGGGGATTGTTAGGATGCCTAATTTTTGTTAATATTCTAAGGGTTGATCGTTCACCCACTTGGAGTTTTTTTTTTAAATAGGGGGACGAGGATAAAGGAGAAGGATGGCTGCATAATCAAGTAAGGGCTGACAAATCATTTTGTATATGCATATCGCTGTTTCAATAGAAATGCCTCTATTATGATAAGTAAGAGTTCTGAAGTGTCGAGCCCTATTCTTGATTTTCAGCTTAAGATTCTTTGTGTGGGTCTTGAAAGTAAATTTGGAGTCTAGCAATATCCCTAGGTATTTACAATTTTGGGATGGAGGTATTTGGGTGTTATTTAAAGATATAGAAAAGAGGGAGTTTGGAGCACGATGGAAAGGAATGAGCAGATGGGATTTTTTAGGGTTTATTGAGATTCTCCATTTGGCGAACCAATGCTCTAGAGTGTCGATCAGCCCTTGTAGTGTGCTCAGAGCCTTAGATATTGTGGGAGCGTGTGCAATTAATGCGGTGTCTTCTGCAAAAAGTAGACAGTAGGCTGAAGGGTTTAGATACTGAGGGTTGGGATTATATGTCATGGACAAAAATATTATATAGGAGTGGGGAAAGGGGAGAGCCTTGGGGTACACCTTGATGAGGAATAAATGGGTGGGAAAGGGTATTTCTGACTCATACATTAAGCAGCCGGTTATTTAAAAAACTATCAATTAAATGGAGAAGATGAGGTGGTATTTGTAGGGAACTGCACTTAAACAGCAAACCTCGATGCCAGACAGAGCCAAACGCCTTTTTTATATCCAAGAATACAATGAAGTTTTATTAATCTATAAAATTTCATACAAAGATTTTTTCATTTGTTAAAAAAAATCTCGAATATAAAATTCAATATATAGAAAATATAATTTTTAAAGAATTTACAATAAATTTATTTATTTTAAGTTTTACAATTTTAGAAAATTAATTGTATAGAATCTCCAGTTCTTTATAGAATAGTTCATTGCACAGAAAATCTATTTGTTTAAAAATTTCATTGAAAAGAAATTAAATTTTTACGAGAAGTATAAAAAGAGTGAAACAAAAACCAAGTGTTTAATTGCGCTTCTAATTAACAATAACTAAAAATATTTTTTAGATAATGCCTTTGATTGGAAAATTTTAGAAAAACAAATTTCAATTTATAGGAAATTTACTGGAGAATAAGTTTATTTATCTATATTATTCAATGCACAGAAAATCATTGAATAGAAAATTCTAAATAACTTTTTTAAGGTATTTCGTGTACAAAAAGTATTTTATCATAAAATGCTTTTATTTGGAAAATTTTATGAAAACAATTTCATTTCATTAAATATTTTTATTAGATAATTCTAAAAAAGGGATAATATTGAAATCATACAATCCATTTTAAATTTAATTTCTTAAAATATTAAATGCACAAATATATATTTTTTTTTAAATTTTTTAATTCATTTGATTATATCAAATATTTCTTATGAAAAGAAAATTCTATTTTTAGAAAAGCCATTCGACAGAGACTTCAGTTATGAAGATGTATTTGTTTAAAAATTTCCTAGGATAGAAAATTCAACTTACAGATGATTTTATTTTATTTAAATATGAAAAACAATTTTTAAATAATTAAATTTTAAATTTTACGTCACGTTTTTATTTTTCTTCATACAATATTTGATTATGGCGTGAAAAGGTCAAAGCTATTCTTGTGTTAAAATTGGTAATAAACCTAGTTTGTGAATATTATAAAGTAAGTAGTGTTAGAAAACCATCTAAAGTATTTTATTTTTTACTGGATATGGTGGTTTAAGGGGATAGTTTAAACAAATAAAAGTAGGAGAATACATTAAATGATTCCGAACTACCAATTTGGTTTTCTTCAAAGACGATCCACTACCCTCCTACTTATCATCCTTATCTCAAACATCCAAACAACACACATTGAAGGAAAGTCATAAGCCATCCTATTGCTGTATATTCAAAAAGCTTTCGACTATATCTATCATCAAGGTCTATTGTAAAAATATTACCTCCTTAAAATTCCTAACCTCTTTGAGGTCACTACCTAAGGTAGAGGTAACAGAAGAGAAACGAAGACAAATTATAAGATCATTAAAAAATGGAAAGGTCCCTGGAAAGGATAGAATAACGACGGAAATGCTAAAAAAATATGGACAGCGAAGGATTAGAAATTTTAATGAAAATAATAAATAAGGTATGGCAGGAAGAGAAAATTCCATCTGAGTGGACAAAACCATTACTAATACCAATTCATAAGAGCGGAGAAAAACAAAATTGCAATAACTATCGAGGCATAGACCTACTATACACCATCATCAAAATCTTGGAGCGATTAATTAAGAGAAGTATTAGAAACAAAATAGAAAGAAAATTATACGATGCACAAAGCAGATTTAGGAAGGGCAGAAGTAATCAAGATCAGATATTTACATTAAAACAAATTACCGAAAAAATGCACCAAGAACGGAATTATTTTTTATCTAACATTTGATACACTTAGTAGAAGATTGTATGGAGTATTTTAGACAAACATGAAATTGACCACAAACTAATAAGACTGACTCAAAGAATGTATGACAACACCACCTTTATTATACAAAATAACTATATATCTAACCCGTTTAAGATAAGCGATGGACTGAGGCAAGGGGGTGGAAAATGCACGCTACTATTTATAATATTTATGGACGAAATTATTAAAAAATGCAGCACCCATACAAAACCAAATATAGGATTCCACAAATTAAATAACATTGGAATAACAGAAGGCGTGTATGTTGATGATCTCCATATATGGGAGTAGCATCAAGGATATCGAACACAACCTAACAGTATGGAAACAGACAATAAATAAATATGAAATGAAGATCAATATTCAGAAGACAGAGGTGATGGTGATTGGAGATAGAAAATAATTAAAAGTAATAGTACACAGTGAACAAATGCAACAAGTGGAAAGCTGTAAGTACCTAGGAATAAATATTGAAACAAATGGGAAATACGAATCTGAAATAAATACACGATTAGAAAATACGACAAAACTCTTTCATGCAATGAAAAAAATCTTTATACAGAATAAAGAAATTATGAGTGGAACTAAAATAAAGATCTTCAAATCTATATACTGGCCTATTTTAACGTTTGGTAACAAAAAAGTAAGGTTCAAGCGATGGAAATTAAATTCCTGAGGACAGTCAAAGGAATCACAAAAATGATTCCTTAAAGTCAAAATGAATAACTCCTACTTCCTTCCTTTTACTCCTATACAAGGTTTACTCCAGGCATCACCTCTATCTCCACGATTCTACAACATTTTCTGTTTAGACATTGACAATCCTGATTCTCTTCACTTTAATCCCTCCAAATATTTCCTCCAATTTGCAGATGACACACTCCTAATTTCTCATGTACCCACTGTACCTAAAGCATTTCAATCCCTTTAGCAGCTTACTAACTCCCTGCAATACTGGTTTGCAAAATGGTGAATTAAATTCAGTCCCCACAAATCCAAGCTTTTAATACCCTATCACCGTAACAATAATCACGTACACAATAGTCACATCTCCCACTCGACTGTTTCTTCCTCTACCTCTATAAAATACTATGCATTACCATAGATCAAAAAGTAAACTCCAAAAACCATACAGCGTTAAACAAAGCAAAAATAACAGTAAGAGCTAAACTGTTTAGAAATGAAAAACATTAAAAGGGCGGAACACTAATCAAAACAGTTATCGATATCTACAAATAGATTAACTTGGTAATGTTCTTTTCTCCAACTTAAGCAATCCTACTAACCACAGTATTTAAGTTAGCGAGCGAACTTTCCTCAGAACCCTAACTAAAATCAGCCACCCCAGCAATCCGCATAATCCTTTTAACCAACTCCTATATGACTCTACCTCTGTTATTTCTATCAATGAACGCCTTCTACACATAAGTGAACCTTTTTCCAAAAATTCCTTGAACCAATACATCCTCCTCTCTACTGCTTGCTCAGAAATCTGGAATTGATCCAAAATACAAAACCCCTGCATTCACAACATTCTAATTCATCACATCACATCATCCATCATCATGATCAGAGACAGACTGACGAGACACACCCAGACTGATAAATCTGGGCTGAAAGACCGCTGGTCGATAGCCATTTAACAGACTAACACACTAACATTCATATTATTATACATATGTTATATTTATTTCGTTAGTTTTTTTGTTTGTTAATAAATATTTATGAATATTATTTGTTGGTATAATTGAAATATAGGGTTTTTCAACGAGACCTTTGTTTTTAAAAATAAAATTAAAGAAAGAATTTTAAAGAAAATTATTCAAATTTTTATTGTATTAGAAATATTAAAGGTGTCCAATGTCTCATCTACATTTTCAAACACTTTTTGCCAATATCGCTGGTTCTTTTCGTTAATAACTCTGCATAGATGCATAGACTCTGTCTTTAACATAGTCTGAGAGAAAATAATCCAGTGATATTAAATTACATGATTAATTTGAAAATAATATAAATTTGGTTTACAATAAAATAAATTCATTTTTTCGGTGGCTGCGTGACATGTGGCACCATCTTGTTTAAACCATGTTTTACTGATATCGATATCATTAATAATAGGTCATGTGGTCATTGTGGATAACTTCAACTGTTGAAAACGACGAGGAATTGATAAATTCTGATGCTTTTACTTGAACGGCCCGATTGGTGTTAGCACATTATCAACCGAGCCTGTCGACTCAAGTATATCGACCGATTTCTTAATAGGGGTCTTTGGACCATTATGTAACTGTATTTTTTACAAATCCACTATTTTCGTAGTAGATTTTTATTATTTAAATGCGGTTTTCAAAGAAATTAAGTTCATTGTAATAATTGCCAAAAATTTAACTACTGATATATGAAAAAAAATTATTTCAAAACTACTATGTTGTTCTGATTTGCCCCTATTCATTTTGTTAAACAAACCTATATTTAACTCTTTTCTTAAGAATAGTATGGAGACTGAAACTGCCCGAGTTTACAAATATATGACTTAATTTAAACCCATCAGTGATAAAGAACTTCTAACAATTATTATAAATTTAAGAAATAATTTTAGTCCTGAAAAATTATAGCAGAATAATATTAATACCTCTATAGAAAAAGAAATGTTTTTAAAAAGTTGTAAAAAGTAAACAAATAAGCATATTACGGAATAATTTTTTTTTTGAAATTATTAATATGTAAATAACTATTAGAATTAATAATTTTTAAAAATATATCTGCATCCCAAACTCCAAGCAGTTATCGAATAAAAATTTTTGTTTATGTCCTCGGAAGAATATGTATATTCCTTTTCAAAAACAACGTCATGTTTTACGTATCAAATTCAATCCCCAATTATGAGTTCGGTTTCCTAGAACACTAGACATTCTCCACAAAAATGTTAAACTGCTGGCTTCTAAGAGGAAAATCTGTCAAATAACTCACGATCTCACAATCCTAATGCGTCTAGCATATTAGATTCTAATTCTCTTTTATCGACTCAAATCACTTCCTGCACGAATCTGGGAATAGAATTTGATACCAAACTAACTTTAAAACATCACTCCACTTCCCTTAAAATTAAAGTCAAGAAAAGGAAGTAAGCAAATATACACATACATATACATATGCAAACAAACATGAAGTTATAAATACACATAGATCTAAAAGCGAGTGATTTTATTAGCTACCCATACATTACTCCCAATAAGTTCTGCGACTGAACAAGTAGGGGGTACTAGCCGCTTCTAGAACCTCCTCTGACCTTGAGGGTCATGAGAAGGTTCTAGAATCGGTTAGTTCAGTGTCAGATGACGTGCTTGACCTTGACTTTCATGTGACCTTGACATTCAGATGATCTTGACTTTTAAGTAACTTTGACATTTATATGACCTTGACATTCAAATAACCTTCAATTTGTAATGATCTTCAAGTTACCATGACATTTAAAACATGTGTCATCCTTCTCGATTAGGAGAGAGGGAACGCTGGAATTAAATAAATTGAATGCTAACAGATAATCGAAATTACTTTTGTAAATTGTGTTACCCGTATTAATTTTTTGGATTTATACTTGCATTTGCAATCCGCAAAATGAATCAATTGTGGATGCGAAGAGTATGTAAACAGGCTGCTCGTTATAGCTATGAAAGTTATATGTCTTCGGATTCTGGAAAATAGGTTCTAAGTTGAGGAACTTGTAGTGCAGGGTCACATCTTGAAGCCATTGGGATGCATGATGGAGCAGTGGTGGAAACACCTAAACTGGGTGTATTATGAAGAGAAACCACTAAAGTTTTATGGCCAGCACCACCATCGGCTACCTTTCAGTTGTGTTGTTAGATTGAAGAGATATATATCAGTCGCCTTATTTGCTAAAAAATAGGCTTATAAATATTTCCTGGAGTCGGAGTTATATTGTAGTCGTCAAAAAAATCTGAGTGGACAAAAATTGGAGAGAGGTATTGTATGCATTGTAGGGAACTTGCCTACCGTCAACCAGCATGAATAAAGTTTTTTTGAAACAAGGTACTCTAAAACTGTTTTAATGATCAATGTAGTAGAATTTATTAGGCAGGAAAAATGTACTGTGATTTCTGTTTTCTTGAGCTTGACGCTAGAGATTTATTTCCGAAGATGACGAGCCGCTTTATTATGAGGTATTAAGTATATCAGATACAGATGCGGACATTGCTGATACTGACGAAGATTAGATTATAAATAAAATTGCTTTCCTCAAGTTTACTTTAATTGAAGGTTAACCTTGAGTGGAGTGATGTCACTCAAGGTTAACCAGTTAAAATCTGCTGTTTCATAAAGTGGACCCCTTTCCGTCTTTTAGATCATTATCAGCACTCAGTTTGACTTCATCGTTTAATTAATCATATAGTGTTTAACTAAAATTAATTTATTTATTGCTTAATAGCACCATGTTTCCCTGCTAAGATTGTGGTAAAACTTTTATAAGAAAAGGCAATGTAAAGCGCCAAAAGATGAATGCTTGTGTAGGAAGAAGAATAGTAGTAGAAGAATATCTTACTACCTCATATACTAAGAAGCGATCATTTTCTGACGTCATGGTATGTGAAACTTGCAACGTACAAGTGAAAAAGAAATGTATGTGTGGTCACCTAAAATATGCTGCTCATAAGAATAATGGATGAATAGTAGTAGAAGATAATGTATAAAAGTTGGAGACTGCATTTGGGCAGGAAAGCGAAACGTTTAGACTGTTTGAACAGTAACAGAAAAAGTTCTTACTTTGATAGAAGCTAATCGCGAAATATTTGGTAATGTTAAAATACATCTGGAATATGGAGGATTCTACTTTTTATCTAATAAGGAAAATGTGGAGATGAAGATATTTAATACCAAAAATAAAGTGTTAATAGAACGAATTATTAAGAAGATACGTTTTGATCCAACTTTTATATCGATGCGGTGTTATGGTTTGAACATGAGTGCGTAGTAAGTTATAAAATTTGACACAAGAGAATCGTGTAACTTGATGTAGATTTAGTAAGCCTAAACGCACTTATCTTAAGGTTATTACTTTCACGAGTATCGTTTTGATGAAAATCTTAATTTAAGCTAAAGGTCTTAATATTTTGATTAGTATACATTAAATATGTTTGAATGTATAAACTGAATGCACTTAATATACTTAATTCTTTGAATAAGTTTCTACAGTCCTGCCCAAAAGAAAGTGATCCTAGAATTCGCACGGTTCTTCGTTGTAACTTAAAAATATAAGCCAAAATCGGAACCAATCAATATCGGAACTGATCTTGTCATATTTCATAAAACAAATATATTTGTAAATATTTTCTTTGAGGCTATTCTACATGAGTTATTTTAGAATCGATAACTAGACCTGATAATTTAGAGGGTTTCTTATAGGAACGTGGGATGTGTTTCAGTGTCAGCATAATCTGGACTATTTTTGAGCCTTAATTTCACACTATTCCTGCTATACACTTGATGGAAAAGTATGATAGATTGAGCAATTTTATCTATTGGTATTTAACCAGTTAGTGCATATACAGGGTGTTAATACTAAGTCGTTACACCCGAAAATGGCATTTAGAAATCGTAAAAACAAACAACTTTTCTTAGTTTCTTTTTGTGATTTGGTGCTCCGGTTCGGAGTTATTGGAGTTCTTGTGTTTTTCTAAAAATGGCTACAACTCCCTTATTTAAAGGACAATTTTAAAAAACGAAAAACATTTGTATATACAATTATTTTTTATTGTTTCAAATAACAAAATGACCGATCAAAAATTTCAAAACAAAATATTTTGATAACCATTCCATCGTATATCGATATTTAGTATATGCATGGATTTTGATTTTGCTGATGTTGTTATATTATCTGTATATAGCAGTACTGACGTTTGACGTTTACCATTAATATTTTTTTTTCTATTTGTAAGATAGGACGATAAAAGCTTATATGCATTAGTGTTAAAGTTATGAGCATATTTATGATGATGGTTGAGACCGTTACTACGTGGTAATTCATGATATAAATACTTAAATAAAACACTTACCATGTTTTATTTAAGTGTTTATAGGCAAAAAACTTTCTGTTTCTTATAATATTAAGTAAGTGAGTTAGTTAAATAATTTGACAAACATATTACAGGCCACTAACACACTGATTTCGAAAGCATCAATTATACTGTGGATAAATTCATTAATTGCCAGAGTAGTATGCTAATATAGCTTCCCATATTTTGGATAGTACCGGTGTTATTGCTATAGGCCTGAACTGATTTATATCCTTTTGATCACTTTTTTTATATATGGAATCACATTTCGAAATTTCTAGAGCATCTGGAAATGGTTAAGCTACGACTAAGAAGTTTGGTAATTGGAATTATTAAGATTTCAGTCGCTGATATTATTTAGCCCGTATATGTCTTTGCGAGGATCGAGATAGATTGAGATAATGACAACATTAAGATAAGTTAAAACAAAACACGCTATTTCGCACGTCATTTCTTCTAAAATTTGAAAAATTGCAATTTTTTTAGGCTAATTTGTTTTCAGTATAAGTAGTGTACCCCATGTTTTTACTATCCTCGTACTAAAACAACTGGTTAGCTTAAAATTGTCAATATAACAGAATTTCGCTTCAATTTCTGTGAGCATATGTTCTGAAATTACAATTATATGAATATTTTTATCGGTCATTAATGCTTTTTGCTCCGCAATTGTATTAAGTAAGCATTGTATATTTATTTAAAGTAGATTTTTTGATGTCTTGATCTTCCGGGAGTTTGGTGGACTGAGTGGTTCCTTGATGTGGCGACAATGACAGTGGAATAAAAAACGTCTGATTTTGTGTTCGCGGGCCATATTTTAGGTTCTTAAATTAGCTGCTGTTGAAATGAAATGGAAATTTTAAACGAATATTTCTCTGGCTGTTTGGAATTAAACTTTTCGCATATAATTGGTTGAATATATTTGATTCGAAATGATTTTTGATATTTTCTAATGTAGCACTTGGATGTAGTCGATAAACATTCAAGTGCGTATTCTTACCTACTTCTAATATGAGAGATCATTTGGATTCACAGTTAAATTTCCTTTTTTCCAATTGTGTTGTTTTTGGAACATTTTCCATCAAGTATTTAGAAAATCTTCTTGTTGCTTTCCAGATTTAGATATATCAGATCTTGTTTGAGTATATTTTGAGTTGGAATAGCTTTTATCAATTGGAGACTTCTGATTAAGATCAGTGTCAATATGGTTGCCTGCGCCATGATTTACGTAACGAAAACCATCGATTATTTGATAAATATCTGATCAACAGCATTGCTTTTATTCGGTTATATAAACGATAATTAATATGTTTATATACAATAATAAAATCCCATATACTTTGAACAATGAATTAGAAGTTAAATCTATGTCGCAAAATATATGGTTTATTTAGCACACTCGTTAAATCGGTTGAATCATATGTTTCGACCAGTACTTAGTTAGTTTCACTTTGCTTCCTATTACTATTTGTTGTGTTGTGCCTCAAGGATCACATCTATAGCCTATTTTGTTTTAACTATTTGTTGACGATATCGGAATATTTTTTCGTAGCCTCTTCTTGCTGGTGACCTAACTATTCACTATGAAATTGATTATCTAGAGCTACAATATGATTTATCATCACTTCATGCTTTAGTCTTGATATTTAAAAATAAAAAAAATAACTAAATGTGATAAGAAAACAATCAATACGCTTGACTTTACATACTGCCTAAATAATAACAATTCACTAGAGAAAGTAACACATATTATAAAGATCATAAATTCAGGTTTGATCTGCAAAATGATTCTCTTGTTGGTCGATCGTTGAAACTATTCGGCCTTACAAAGAGCGCAACAAAAGAGTTTTCCAATACTAGATGTTCCGAAAGTTTATATGTATTTAAAATGTGCAGTTTCTTTGATTATTATTATTATTTCGCCGCCTTAAAAATCTATTTGTGTTACAGGTTTAATAATGTGTTCTCAATTGCGGGCTATAATTATTTCCTTACTTACTTCGATTTACACACTTAAGTTAAAAAAAAACGTGTATACTTTTTAATGTACATTTGTTGTAAAATATTTAATGGTGGTGTAAATTGTAGGCTAAATTGATTTTTAATGACCAGATGGAGACGTACATATACTTACTACTATTAACAATAAATAAAACACTTTTCACTTTGTTTTATAAATAGTTATTTATTAACTGCGACTATAGTTTCGATCATAAACTAATCATTATAAAACATAAAACTTTATTATTTAATCAAAATGTACCAACAAGTAAACACCGATAACATTCAGGAACTCTTATTAATAGTTTTCTGAATAGAATAATTAAGAAACATTTAGCTTACATTACACGCTACATGCAAATATTGACTTTCTATCCTGATTTATTCGACACTTCAAAAATTATATACAAGAAAGGGTTTTATCCCTATTAGTATACTATCGCAATATACCATAGTTTGTTATTTAGTATTAAATCTATTTTAATAATTAGTTTTAATATATAAATAAAAATATTTGTTTTTACGTTTTTTTATAAAAGTAGTTTCTATAAATAAAGAATAATAATAATAAAATTAAAATATAGTCCTTAACTAATACTTTATTATTGAATCATGATTTAAAACAACGGCATAAATCATAAAAGAAGCACGAATGACTAAAAAAAAAATTAAAAGTTTTCATACTATACCTGAAACGTAGCCCAGAAGTTCTTAATATTCGCACAGAATATTAGCAGTACTGATATCAAACTTTGCGGCGTATTGTGGTGTATTCAAAATATAAATGTCAGGTGGGGAGCGTAATTTATGGCGACGCGCTTTTTCACAAAAGTGCCTCGTAAATTAACCCGCAGAATAATATAAATATGTGTCTTTTTGAATCTCCCTTACTTCTAAAAACAGCGACAAGATAAACAAAATATCATGATAACTGCAAAGATATTTTACATAAATATGATTAAATTTTGTTGATATTGAAGGCTTCTACTTCGTTATACATGTGTTTCATTACTTTTCAAATATGATTAAGTTTTATATATGTCATATTCTCTTTGTAATTCCTTATTATATTATATTGATTCAAGTTCATCATTTTCTTTAAAGTAATGAGGAGAATGCGCTGTAATTGCAGTTGCCGTTATTTCTGATTATTGTCACCATACAATAAACATTTTAATCCATAATGGAGTCGTCGTAGTGTGACTCTTTTCACGCAGTTCTAATCAATCCACTCGAATTATTTCGAAATCTATAAGTGCGTTTAATGGCTTGTGACGTCCAACAAAAGGGCGCAATATAAATTTTCTATTATTGAGCTGGATTTCAGATAAAGTATAGTGCAATTTTCGACACGTTTTTATTGATCGATTATAATAATTTCATTTGTACCATTATGCATTATCGATTTATCTCTTTAATTGAAATTAATTGTTTCGGTTATAAAGTCCGCCCTGTTTAGCTGATATATATCAAAGCTGTAAAGGGCGAAACCACTGGAAATCTGTAGTAGTAGTAAAGGTGCGGGCGGAGGGCAGCGATGTTTATTTCCCCTTGATCTATTATTCAGAAGCCAGACTGCCGCACAAATTCTTTATGGTCGCCTTTGCCGAAACAGAATGCGGAGACCGCGGCTGCGGTCCACCAACCCTTTCCACTTCCTTTAAATACCTCGTCGAAAATATATAAGCACAATCTGATTTATAAGAGATCAAAAAGTAAATCAAAAAATTATTACCATTATTTTGATCTTCGCGTAAACAACTCATATTAAGTAGATCTGTTTCCAACTCTATGTATTAATAAAGGTAATGCTTGTTATGCTACATTCTTGATGGAACCGGGTGTATAAGTTTGATGAAGTAATTGGGTAAAAAATTACTAATTTTTCAAACAAACAAATTAAGTGTTGGTGAATCTAGTCAGCGATCTATGACGGTGCATTTTTCCAAAACAGACAGGCCATGTACACAAATTAAAATTATTTGCGCAAGCACCGTTAGAGAAGTGATGACTGATGACTTCCTTTGCACGGGGGGTTCCCTTTTCTAATTATACTCGACATATATTTATACTATTCGCCTCTTTGGTATCGTTAATCGTTACATTGTTTTACATTAAGAGAGCGCGAATCACATCTCTTAGTTCAATTTATAATATTTCTTGTCTTACATGGTTTAAATGTAAAAGATTGAAACCAAACTGTTTGCACGTCACATATAAATCGTAAATTTTTAGTGGTTACTGACTAATTACCAATTGTTTATAATTCAATCAATTATACATAAGGTAATTTTTGTTTTTAGGAATAATATATACATTCTTTTAAATTAATTTATCTACTCCTATTGGGTTAAATATTTATTATTCATCTAGATTAGAACAAATAATGGTATATACCGTGTGTCCCGTTTGAAGACGCAACATAGGAAATTCCCATGTAAACATTTTAATTGCAGTTTGTATCTCTATTATTGAACAAAAATTATCAAAATAAAATTAAAATGATTCCTTCATCTACTAAAGTTATTTTAGAGGTTTTATTTTTTTTCAACTTTGGTTTTAATCGAAAAACAGCTTAAAAAGTGTGAACAAATATTCGGTAGTAAAGTCCTCAAAATGGTAGTTATTAATTATTAGAATTAATCAGAAATTTGAGGGGAATGGTTGTGTAAACTGAACATATTGCTAGGATTAGATTATTTAAATTTAACATTTTCAAGCAAGTGGTGGTGGTAAACAAAAAAGTAACAGAGCACAAGTATTTAAAAATAAGCATTTGTAAAATAATTGATAAAACTCCTTTTTAAAAGTAATTATTTATTCTTCAAATAATCCTTTATGTTTATTCTTTACATAAACATTATTTTGAATAGTCTAATAATTGTAATTTAACTGAATACAGTTTTAAAATTTTGTACACAATAAATGAGAAATACTTAAAAGATTCTTATTTTGTTTAGAACAATTGTACCTCCTGAGTTAACTCGTTTCAACAAGAATATTGAAGTTGTGCCTTTGAACTTGCCATCTGTAATTTTAGATGTTATATTCTGACTTTTCAAAGCACTGAACTTTTCCTTTTGTAGTGTAAGCACTCATTTTGAATTTATTATTTTTTGTGGGTTATACAATTTAGATGGCAAACACTGACTTTTTACAGCAACTACTATTTTGAGAATTTTATTATCCGATATTTGTTCAAACTTTTTAAGCTATATTTTGACTAATACTAAAGATTAAACAAAAATAAAACCTCCAAAATAACTTTAGTAGATGAAGGAATTATTATAATTTTATTCTGATCATTTTCGTTCAATAATAGAGATACAAACTGCAATTAAAAATTTTACATGGGAATTCCCAATGATGCGTCTTCAAACGGGACGCACAGTATAAATAAATAGCGTGAGTTATGAATCATAACTCACGCTATGAATCGATCAGGTTGTTATGTTTTTTTCTTTGAATCTATATTTTCAAGTTAGCTGAAAATTGACAAATGTAAAAAAATATTATATTAAGTTAAATATTTTACTAATTGTATAACATTTTTTGCGTTGATATCTATAACCCCGATCCTCTCTACTTCAATCCATCCAAATACCTCCTGCAATTCGCTGATGATACTGCCCTAATTACACATGCTCCCACACTACCAAAAGCCCTTCAATCCCTTCAAGACCTAATTGACTCCCTTCAATGCTGGTTTGCAAAATGGCGCATTAAAATAAACCCTCATAAATCGCAACTCCTAATTCCTTATCATCGCACCAATAACTCACCTTATAAAATCCATATTTCCCAAACTATGATCCCTCCCTCAGTTTCCGTAAAATACCTGGGCATAACCATAGATCAAAAAATCAGTTTTAAAAAACATACAGCCATAATAAAGAGCAAAATTACTTCTAGGGCAAAATGCTTTAGAAGTTTAACGTATAAAAACAGAGGTATTAATACAAGAACAGCTGTTAAAATATATAAGATGATCTGCCGTCCATTACTTGATTATGGTTGTGCACTCTATCCCAACCCCACCAACCCAACCTCCCGCAACATCGAAGTTAGCGAGCGAGCATCCCTCCGTATCCTAACCAAACTCCGCCATCCTCTTAATCCTCTACACAATCCTTCTAACCAACTCCTCTATGATACTACTTTAGTTATCCCCATCTTAGAACGCCTTCGATTCCTATTAAAAAAATTCTCCAAAAATCCTTTCAACTTCCACATATTATCCTTATATTGTCTTTCCAGAAATCCTAGTATAAACCCTAAATTTAAAAATCCTAATTCCACCATATTTGACTTCATTTCATCATTTCATCCCATTACGCATTAACGAATGACGCCATATGACTGGACAAAACAAGGCAGAAAGACCTCTGGTCGATAGCCTTTTGACGAACTAACTCACTAACACATCATTCATTATTTATTATTTAAATGTAAACATGTATAAAGTTTGTCAATAAAAATGTGTATTATTATTATTATTATTTTACTAAAAGTTGTTATTGTCTTAGATAAAGTATAGTATTCAACTCGTGACAATGACAAAACTCACTTGGATGATTATAGCACTCGCTTAGCCGCTCGTGCTGCAAATTTCATTCTCGTGAGTTATTGCCTAAATTACCACTTGTTGAATAATATAATAAATAAAAATCGATAATCCACGTTGGATTCATTTGTTCAGAAAATTAAAAAACTGACGATTCTTCAACAAATAAAGATCAATCTATGTCAACAGTCAATTTAAACCATCCATCTACAACTGCATCGACGTTTACCGAATACCGAGGAGAATCTTCAGGATCTTCATTAGGTTGTTCCCAGCAAGAGAAAACGGAGCAAACAACATGTACATCTAGCAACGTTGAAATTTACATTGATAAAGTTAAATCTAGTAATGTTAATGTTGATGAAATTTAGAAACTTCGAATTTTAAATTGTTAATGGAAACAAAATAATACTTTTGTGTCACCATATTCTGTACATAAAAAAAGGGGGGAAAGGATGTTAAATATTACTTAACTTTACATAAAATAAAATAAACTTTGTTTATATCACACACTTTATTATTTCAGTGACTATAGTTTCGACACAATTCAGCTGGCCATTATCAAACTAATACTTAAAATTACATTTGTTGCACAATTTATATTATTTTACGGCATTAAACAGAGAGGTATATATCAGGTCAGTCTGGTCGTTGATGAGTGGGATGTCCGGATTACCTTTTACTTTGAAATTTTCCTGGGCCTCTAATAAATCCATTTTTAATCCCTTTTCGGCAAAGTGGATTACCTGGATTACATCATTATTATAAGTATGGTTATTTTCGCGTAAATGCCTTGCAAATGTTGATTTGCCATTTGCGTTGTTATATGAGCTTAGATGTTCTTTTAATCTAGTGTTAAAATTTCGACCAGACTTTCAGATATATACTCCTTGACAGCTACATGTTAATTTATAAATGCCTGATTTTTCCAACTTATTTATAGGGGTTTTGTCCATATCAAAATGTATGCAAATACAGGCTGCTCGCAATGCAATTGGACCATTAAAGGAGTCATTAAATTTTTAATGCCTCGACCAAAAGATACCATGTGATAAACTCGATTTTTAAACATTGTGGAGTTGTTGGAATTAATCTCACAATAAATTCGATTTCTACTCCCAATTTTCACAGTTATGCTCCGATAATTTTAGAAATAAAAAAAAAAATCCAATAAGAAGAAAAATACCGCCACATCGTTTAAACAATTTATAATTTCGCAGTCAAAATTTTAAACGAATTACAAATTGAAAGGACGAAACCACGAATTATCAAATACCAGAGAAATATACCAATCGTGGATCAACCTATTATAGAGGATTATTTTTATTTATCTTTTCCCATTTTATCCATTGCGGGTGTCGGACTTATTCTCTACAATATATCTCAGTTATTTTCTTTTACACTTTTTGCCACTGTTGCCTATCTTACGCCATTTGTCTTATTTCTTTCCATTTTATTCCTCTGCTTTTCGCTGCTTGATGTAGTTGCTCGTTCCAACCCTTCCTTGGTCTTCATAATTCAATCTTAATCTAGTATCTTCTAATCTGTATATATGACCTAACCATACTAATTGTCCCTCTTTTATTGGTTTAATATTGAGCTGTTGAGATGTTCTCCTACTTCTATATTTCGTACTTTGTCTCTTCTTGTAATTCCCTCTACCTTTCTTTGGTTTCACATTTCATTACAATTCTTTTATATTCTTCTGCTTTTATTGTTCTTGTAACTTCTTTTTCTCTAAGGATGTTTTCTCGATTGTGTTGTAGATCACTCCTGCTTTGCATAATTTTCATCTTCTTCTGAATCTATCTTTCCTTTATCCTCTATTGTTGATCCCAGGTATTTGAACTGCTTAACCTGCTCTATCTGTTTTCCGTTTAACTCTATTTTGTGATTGCTCCCTTTGGATGATATTATCATTGTTTTGGTTTTGTTAATATTTATCTTTTCTAGCTCCTCTTTGTATATTTACAGGTTTTTCTTCGGAATCTGCTATTAGTGTTATGTGGTTGGCAAACATTAATATTTGCATTTTGAATAGTTCCATTATAATTTTATACCGTATCTTTGTGTTCTCGGCTCTTTGTTTGCTATTTCTTATTATTATTATTATTGATGATGTCATCTATATCTGGAGATTTTCCTAGTTTTATTTTCTTGATTGCTTTTTCCAGTTCTTCGATTGTTATTTCGTTGTTTCCTCCATTTGTTTCACCTTCTTCATCTCCACTATGGTCTCTTTCGGTTATTTCGTTAAAGTATTCTTTCCATCTTTCTAATATCTTCGTTATTTCTGTTTTATATATTTCCGTTTTTGTCTTTTATACTTGGTTGGCTTAGTGTCCTTTTATTCCTCATTTGTTTAATTGTGCTGTAAAACATCTTTGGTTTTCTGTGAACATTTCTCTCAGTTTCTTACCGAACCGCCCCCAGGATTGCTTTTTTGCTATCTTGATTTTGTGTTCCACTATTTTATTTGGTTTTTTTATTTCTTCTAAAATCTTGTTCTTTTCTTGTCTTTATATAAGTTTACCAATTCTCTTTTTTTGTTTTTACAAATTATTTTACCTCTTCTGACCACCACCTGTTTTTCTTCCTTTGTTTGTTTGATATAGTGATTGTTCCAGAGCTTTCTTGAGCTGCTTCAGTTATGATTTCTTTAAATTTCTATTTCTTTCTGTTTGTCCTTTTCTCTATTTTTGATTAGTATTTATTCCTAGTTTCTTTCTTTTCAAATTTTGGCTTTTTGTGTTTTTGTTTATTATTGTTCTGCTCCTGTTTTAATTTCTATTTTTACTAAGTAGTGGTCGCTCCCTATTTCAGTTTGTCTTGTTACTTTAACATCTTTCACCTTTTTCCATTCTTCTGCGTCTATTAAGGAGTAGTCTATTATTTATATCAACTTCTCTAGTGTATTTGTGCATAGTTTTGTGTTTGAATTTTGTGTTTGCCACAATAAGCTTGTTTGCTATAAATAATTCTATAATTCTTTTTCTATTTTCGTTTCTGTTCTCATCTCCATACTTTCCCCTGTACCTTTTTTGCCTTAATAAAAATGTATTAAAATCCTTATATTGTAGAAAATTAACTTATAATTAGAATAAAACACGAAAACATTTCGTAAATCTGTCATACCCTAATCACTTACAAACTATTTAATATATATTTAATCATTTTTAGTTTATTTAAGATTTAGTTTAATTAATCTACAGGGTGGGTTTTTTTCTATGTTCTTTATGGGGATCTCTGATACTATAAGAGATAGAGAAACGGTTAAATGGGGAAACAAATGTAGATTATGAGACGAATAAAATTCCACTTTCAAAGTTTTCAAAAAAGTTAAGGGTATCTAGATATTTTGAAAAAAGTAAAAAGTGACAATTTTTTCAAATCAATATAAATCGGTTATTATAACAGATAGAAAAAACTTTAAAGGATACAGTTTTAAATAATTTTATGTAGATTAATAAAAAATAATCATTATCGCTATTATTTACTCAGATTTGACGCAAACTTACATTTTTTAAATTTAGTTGGCTATGGCCTCATTCAAAAGGTAATTTTTTTCTCTTTAATCCAATATGACATACGACAGAGTTATTTCTAAAAATAAGTGAGTTATAGTCATTTTAAATTTTATTATAAATAAAAAAATGGGTAGCCATGAAAAAGATGAAAGTAAAACAATTGCAGTTGTTTATATTAATAGCAATATTGTAATTATTAGTTTTACAGAGATAAACCAAAATGAAACAACAGCATAAAGTAATTCTGTAATTATCAATATATCAATGGGAGAGAAATTTTAAAATGACTATTCCACTCCTATTGCACGTAGCCAATGACAATGAGGCATGTCATATTGTTTAGCCAATCACGTCAATTTATAAGTGAATAAACACCAAGTTGCTGTTTATTCACCTGAATAACCTGAAGTTAGCTATTTCCCGACAAATGAATTGAATTAGCCTTGATAAAAAAGCGAAAAACGTTTTTTCTACATATGTCAGTTGCAAGTAGGTTATAAAATCAAAAGGTTTGGTAACACTTCATCATCCATAATAAATGCGACGGTGACAAGTTCTGCACCAAGAAATCAAACTTAAACGAGATCGTGTGTTTGGAAACGATTTGAAGAAATCTGCGCCGATAAAAACTACCAGTTGTTAGCAAAACTTTAATGGAAACTCTTGCCGCGATTATGATGACTGGGCGTATAATATAAAGAAGGTAAATGCAAATGATTATAAGGGAGGTGTTATTTAATCAATGTCGAATTTTTCGACCAAAATACTGCAGGAGATATATCATAAAAATTTTAATATAAACATTGAACCATTCACCGATATTATAAAAAAAATATAATTTATGTCATAATAGTATTATGACATAAATTATATTTTTTTTAAATTGAATTTATGGCTTTATTGTTGTAGATTTACGAAATGTTTTAGAATTTAGATTAAGATCTCCCACGATTTTATTGTATTTAACATTTTTCTTGTGCCAGTTTCTCGCTGTGATGTCTTATTTTTTTTATTGCTTTCTTATTCGTACTCCTTTCCATTAATCGTTATCTTTCTTATTCATACTCTCTTTCCTTTTGATTTTTCTTTTCTTGCTATTTCTCTATATTTTGTACAAATTTTTCTTCATTATTTATGTATACCTTAGATTTCCTTATTTACTTTTTTATTGACTTTTGCATGTGCGTGGTTCGCTGATTTAGGTTCCTATGAACTAAACAAAGGATTATTATCGAATTAATATATATTTACCTTTCCCGAATAATATTATTACAGATCTGCAATACAGATTTAATAAAGACACGATGAATTTGTTCAATTTTAACACAATAATACCTAGTGTTTTATTGACAACAAACTGGCAAAGATTTGGATATCACTTAAAAATCGAATTTTTAATAAATTTAATAAGAAAAATCTGTTTCAGATTTTACAGAATATCTTATTTTATGTTTTTATATGTCCTATATTGTTTTCGTGTGTGATATTATTTAGTTTTTATTTAAAAATAATAGAATTATATTTTATCATTATATAAATTATATTTTTTGATGTTGATTACTTTATATTTATGGAAAAATATTTAAGTTTTTTTTTTAATTACCCCCCCTAAGCCAGTTGGCTGGAAACGCCCTGGCATAACAAGTGCTTTTCTTCATCAAACTTATGTATTAATTTCGTTATTGAAGATTTTACTTAGCTTTTTAGTTATCAAGTTTATGAAAATTTTTTCGAAAAATTAGAGATATTAATTATAATTAATAATCTAACAGAGAAAAAAATGTTTAAAATAGAATAGTATGATATTTCAAAAGCTTTTATTCCTTAAGTAAACTTTCAGTTTTGTAAAGCTTTTGCTATTTACATAATCTTGTGGAATAAATTTCTAAAAATGTTATCAATTAAGAAAATATTTATTGTAACTTAATGAAGTTGTTGATAAAATTGGTTGAATAATAATATTCGGTTTAAAATTATATCTGCTTTTATTGGAGTCATGAAAACTATAAATTTTTAGTGTTTAGAAATATTGACGAAGTGAAACTATTTAAAAAACTTATTGTTGACTGCATAGAAATGTTTAAAACAGAAATGTGTAATTATGACAAATTTATTTTATTAATACATTTTTAATTTTACTTGTACTTCTATAAAAATAAATGACAATAAAATACAAAGTACATACTGAAAATTGTTTTCACATTGTATAAAATCTATACGAGAAATTTAAAATTGCAAGGCTTTCTTCTCACATGTATATATGTATATGTACGTAATCCTCTCAGTCAGAAAACTAAAAAAACCTCCCTATGACGGTAAAATCAGCAAAGGGGCGCACAACGATAAAGCACGCGTTTAGCGGCACTTCAACTTTACAACTAAAACGAATAGTATGCGCGAAAAGAAACATCAAGCACCTGCACTCGACAATACATTACTTCAGGGCACGTTTCCCCTACGGCCCAGAAACCGCCACCCCCCAATCCGCTGCCGGATTATAATTTTTTTCGACGTCGTTCAGCGCGCGGCGCTTTATTAAATTTTAATTAATTCGAATTTAATTATCCGGCCTGTCGTGTAAATATCAAGGAGGAGGGTGTAGATTCGCTGATGGCTTGCTCCATATTAATTTCTGGGAATGGTGCGTGTGTTTGCAGAGGGTGTCCGGATAATTGTTCCGCCCCCCATTCAGTCTCCCGTTTGTAATTTACCCGGTGGAACTTTGCGAAACAAATAAGCTGCAGAGTTACGACGAATTTTAAGTCACGGGATACGGTTGTGCAAGTTGACACCGTGGAGAGGGTTTTACGCTCGGTAATGAAAAAATATTTCCTGATATCCTACCCCTCCAGCTAATTGAAAAAAGAAACTGGTTCGAAAACAAACAAAAAAATTAACAAGTAAAAATTTAGTTTAATAAAAATTAATTAATCTATTTATAAATTATATATTAATTTACACGTGCAGTATTATGAATTTTTTTATTTTTATTACTTTCCCTATATAGTATATATAGGGTACTTCGTACGTGAAAATGTCTGTGGGCGCTGTATCTCAAAAACGAATGATCCGATTGAGATGAAACTTTAAACTTAAGGTTTTATTTTTAAAAGTTGGAACTGAAAAGCTTTTGGTGAACATTCAAAAACCGGAAGTAGATGTTTACTCGCGGCCGTTTTTGTTTTTTTCCGATACTATTCTTAATTTAAAAAATATGACAAAACGTTTCAAAACAAAAGTTAAAGGAAATTAGAAACTGAACAAATTTTATTTAAACATATTTTTTATAAAATTATTAACTTTCGAGTTAAAATCCGCCATCCTAGCAATCCTTTACATAATCCTTCTAACCAACTCCTATATGACACTACCTCTGTTATCCCCATCAACGAACGCCTTCTATACCTTAGCGAAAAATTTTCCAAAAACTCCTTTAACCAACACATCCTTTCTCTTTACTGCTTGCGCAGAAATCCTGATCTAATTCCTAAATATAAAACCCCTTCATTCACATCATACGAATTCATCGAATCACACCATCCATCATCATCACCACCATCAGAGACAGACTGACGAGACATATAAAGACTGATAAATCTGGGCTGAAAGACCGCTAGTCGATAGCCATTTAACGGACTAATCCACTAACATCATCTATCATACATGTATTATATTTATTTTTATTGTAAGTTTGTCTGTTAATAAAGATGTTGTATATATATATATTAACTTTCGAGAAAAAAATTAAAAATTAAACATTTTGACGTTTTTAGCCAATTACTAAAATAAACTATACGGGTTACGTGAAACTTATATAGTAAATAATTGTAGAGAATTTAAAAGTGAACAAATTATTAAGAATAGTCTTTTTGCATAAACCTTATAGTTTTCGAGAAAATGTAAGGAAAGTACTTTGTTGTAGGTTTTACAACTTTAATAAAATATTTCATCTAGATTTTTAATTATAATAATTTACCTCAAGAATTATAAAATTCTCCTTATTTTTTCAACATATTCTCTTCTAGTTTTTAAATTTAGCTTCTATTATAAAATTTTTCAACAATTGGTATTTTTAATATCTAGAGTTACTAGGTTTACAAATTTTCAAGTAATTTTTATCCTTGATTTAAACTGCAGACATTATCTCTGAAAGTTCTAATATTTTCTAGTGGTAGTTTTCTTCTGTATTTTATGTCTTATAATGTTCTCTATTTAATTTCAAGATTTTAATTGAGGCTTCAAGTTTTTTTTTAAATGTCATCTTATCGGAATTTTCAAAATTTTTCTTTTGCGAAATATTTTTCCAAGATTTCTAAAATTTACTAATAATAGTGTTCTCTCTATTTTCCAGCAATTTCTCTTCTATATTTCAAGACAAAAATATAATGATTATAGAACTTTTAGCATTTTTTCTTAAAGTTTTCTAAAATGTTTTTTTTTCTAATTGCAAGAACTTTCTTTGATTTTTTTTATGAAAGTTTTCTCCCAGATTTCTAAAATTTTCTAAAATATTTCTTCGTATTCCATCTTATTGAAAGTTTCAGAAACTTCTCTTATACGTGTTGCAATAATTTTCCTCAAGGGTTCTAAAATTGTTTTTCCCAAATTTTCTTTCATTTTAATTTTTTTTTCATTCTAGAGTTTTTCACCAAATTTGTAGGTTTTCAAATCGTTTATAAATTTTTACTTAACGCCGCCAAAATTGCAAAACTTAACCATCGAGTTATTTTCACCGTTTTCTTTCCTATGTTTTTCTCTTTCTAGAGTTTTTGTGAAATTGTTAATTTATCGAAATTTCCAGAAATATTTCTTACGAAATATTCTAAAATTTTCTAATTTTATTTTTTCCTTCTTTTTCGGCGATTAATCTTCTATATTTTTCGAATAAAAACGTTTATAGAATTTTGATCGATATTCCTTACAAATTTAAAATATTTGTTCTTTTTAATTGCAAGCATTTTCATTGAAGGTTTCACAATTTTTATAAAAGTTATCTCCCAGATTTCTAAAATTTTACAACAATGTTCCTTCCGATTCGATCTTTTTGAAAGTTACAAAAACTTCTTTTCTGAATTGCAATAATTTGCTTCGAGGGTTCTAAAATTTTCCAGTGGTAAGTTTCTCATTGTTTTTCAAACATTTTATCTTCTAGTTTTTTTTAGTAATTCCAATTTTAGATTTCTGGAATTACCAGGTTCCCAAACTTTAAAGTAATTTTTATCCAAGGTTTAAATTGCAAATGTTATCTCCGAAAGTTTTAAAACTTTTTAGGTCTGGTGTTGTCTCTGTTTTTTTTTTAGTATTTTCTGTTCTATGTTTTTCTCTATTTAAATGCAACAATTTTCAATAAAGGTTGTAGTGTTTTTAATAAGAGAAAATATGGAAGTTTTCTAGGAAGTTCTTTTGAGAAATTCCAAGGATTCTAAAAATTACTTATGGTAGTTTGGTCTTTCTCTTTAAGCAATTTCTTCTCTATAATTTACGAAAAATAAAAATTACTATAATTTAGATTTCTAGAACTTCATTTCTCTAATTTCTGAAATTTTTATTAAAGGTTTTACAATTTTTATAAAATATTTCTCCAAGATTTTTGTAATTTATCAACAATGCTTCTCTTTCTTTTGTCTTATCGAAATATTCCAGGAATTTAATTTCCTAGTTATAATTTTTTCAAAGGTTTTAAAACTTTCTAGTGATTGTGTATTCGCTGCTATTTAGCATTTTCTTCCATTCTGGAATTTTTCAGAAAATTCTATTAAACATTTCAGATTTGTAGAATTTCAAATTTTTAAGCAATGTTTAGCCAAGATTTAAATGTTTCTTCTAAATTATACAAAAAAATTAGATGATTATACTAGCACAGATTTCTAGATTTTTTTTTATGATTTCTAAAATATTTAAATGCTTCTTATCGTAATTAAGAAGAAATTTCTCTTTCCAGTTGAAATACCTTTTTTCCAAGGATTCTAAAATTTTCCGGTGGTCATTTTTATCAATAATGCAATAATTTTCGGAAAGGATTCTAAAATTTCTCAGTGGTAATTTTCTTGCTGTTTTCTAGCCTTTCACACCTTACTAGAATTTTTATCAATTTTATCATTCAATTGAAGATTTCTGGAATTTCCATACTTTCGGTTTTTTAGTAATTATAGATTGAAATGGCAAAAGATATCTTCGTAGGTACAGACATTTTCCATTGGTAGTTTTTTTGTTTTCTTGTAAATCAGTAAAACATCATCAAAAATTATTTGAATAAATTTGTATAAATAAATCTCTAAAAATTGTAATTATTTTTTTGTTTATTTATATTTTACAACTTTTAATTAAAACCCTCGTTTATTTTTTACTGATTGGAGGATGAAACAGAGGCCATCCACCCACCCTACATATACATGATAACTTTAATTGCTAATCGTTTGATGATTTTGCTGCTAAAAACAGTCAAACCCTTTATGTAATAAAAACTAAAAAATAATCAAATTTTAAGTTTAAATGTAAATGAATTTCTATACTTAATACTACCTAATTTATATTTAAAGTCTGTCCACCCATCGTGCATCAAATTTTTACTGATTCACTCCCTCAAAAATTTAACCTTTATAATTCCATTTTTATTCAAAGAATTTTGTAATTCATTTCATTGGATACAGCGAGACGATAAGGAATTAAAGTTAATATGTATATGTAGGGTGGGTGGGTGGTCTCTATCCCACCCTTCAATCAGTAAAACATCATCAAAAATAATAGGGAAAGTATTATGATGGCCACATCATCATTTGGGTAGTAATGTCTGTGTGATGGTAGGCGCTGTATCTCAAAAACAAATGATCCAATTGAGTTAAAACTTTAAACTTAATTTTATCGTTAGAAACTAGAACTGAAAAGCTTTTGGTGAATATTCACAGAAGTGGATGTTTTTGGTGATATTTTCCTAAATATGTAAAATTTTAAAAAACGATTCAAACAAAAGTTTGAGGTAATAAATAACTAAACAAGTTTTAATTAAACATATTTTTCATAAAATTCTTAACTTTCAAGAAATAAAATAAAAATTACAAATTTGGTATTTTTTGCCAATTTCCAATAAACTATTGGAGTTACATGAAATTTATATAAGAAATAATTGTATTGAATTTAAAAATGTACAAATTGTAATAGCATTTTGCCGTAAACCTCATAGTTTTTGAGTAAAATATAGGGAAAGTACTATGATGGCCACATCACCAGTTTTATTTAGTGAAATTATTAAAAAGAAAGTAAACCATATATTCAAAATGTCCATATTTATTTAGGAATTTATTTCTTAAAAATATGTATATAAACTTTCGTTTATATACTCGATAATTAAAACTGCACATGATGGCTTAGAAGGTAGCCTATGTGATGGCTGCTATTAAGTATTAGATTTTTTTCAAATGCATCAGAGGAACAGGAAAGAGTCAACAGGGATTAAATCAGGACTGCATAAATGCCAATTTAGGTCACCTCTCCTGGAGATCAATTTTCCAGGGAAAATTTCGCGAACTCGTCGCAGAGAATTATTGGACCTGTGTAACGTTGCTCCATCATGCTGGAACCATGTTTTTTGATTATAACAAGGAAAGTTTTAAAACTCATGCACCAAGAAGTTGTCTAAAATTCCTCTATAATGCTTCAAATTGAATGTTACTGCATGTCCTCTTTCATCTTTAAAAAGTAAAGGGCTAATAATTCATATGATCACGTTAGGCGAATGTAGAGTAATTTGATGCTTGCGTTTTGAATTCGTCGCACTTTACTTCAGCTTATTCTAACTTCCATTAGAATTTAAAAAAAAATTAAAAATGAGCTTAGTTAAAAGGTTTTATCTTATCTACAACTTTATAATACAAATATAATTAATTATTTTGTGCTGTAATAGAAATTTGTATTCTGTTGGGCAAATAAATATTATTATTAATAATACATATTTATTACCTAATAAGTAAAGTGTAATTTTTTTAAAATTTTGTAGAAAACTGAAATGTAATATATTTTTAATTCAATAGCTTTTAAAAACTGAATAATCTGTAAACATTCAATAAATGTTACTCCAAACTCTCTTTTATACAGAATTTATCACTTTAATTAGATTAGTATTTACTTTTTTTGTAAATATATTAATCAAAATATTATTTTTTTTAAATTAAATTAAACATACCATTTTTTTATAAACACGCAAAAGAGAAAGGGATAATACATGCGAACATTTTTACCGGAAGGGATTAGCGCAAATAAATTCCATCCCTTTTAAACCGGGCGGCCAACATTTAAGCAATCACCCGTGTCATTTTAACGTTTCGCACCGCGGTGAAAATTTTTTCTCCAGCGAAAATATTTATTAGCAGCACGATTAACGCTGTTTATTCAGGACGACACAATTGATACTTTTCCCTCTTCGGGACGACAAAAAAAAAGAATGCGGACAAATCCCGGTTACATACGTCCGCAAAGAATGCCTTAATGTTTGTATCGAAATGATAAATTGGGGGTGTAAAGTGGAAAATTTATAGCTCATGTTTTTTTTTAAATGTTTAATCCCTTATCTGCTTTTCCCGCCCCCCCTCTCCGCGAGGTGATTTTCGCGCCCCTTAATCATCGCAATTAATGTCGGTCGAGATAAATCCTATTAGGGCCAAGGTACTACACTTACTTACCCTCGACGGTCCTTTATTTGTTGAAAAGGGGCTTTAAATTAGGTGGTGAATCTTAAGGATTTATCTATTATTCAGATATGCCTACCAAAAAGTCGTTAATGGGGAGAGTTGTTATTGTTTCTTTGTTATTTGAATATGCACTCTATGTAATCTCTATGAGTCTAGTTTAAATTCTATTTCAATATTAAATTATTTATAATCAAACTTAGCTGCTAGTCTCAAAGTCTGATCAATCGCTTTTCAACTAACCTTGGAGGTAGAGCTCCTGCAGCTTTATTTATGTATATCCTAAAAGCTTATCATACAAGTAACACTTCCGAAATATACTTTTACGTACCATATTCATTATTAAACAATTCCACTTCACTTCCAAAATATCACTCTACATATCATATTCATTATTGAGCGTTTCATCTTCAGGAATTAGGTTAATTAGATTCATTATCAAGGATTTTACCAAACTTACGAAAATCTTAGCATTGAATAAAATTATGAAAAAACTAAAACTACTGAAACTGAAACACCTAAAGAGACAACAGGCAAAGAATAAAAGAACAGACAATTAAATAAAGATAAAAACAAGAATCTAATTACGATTAATTAACTTCTCACTTGACCCGTGGTGAAACATTTTTATGTTAATAAAAGGATTAATTAATCAATTGGTTATGTTTCACTATTTTTATATTTCTCCGACTAGTTTCGATCGTTGGGTAGTTATGGAGAATGACCAATGGTCGAAACTAGTCGGAGGAATATAAAAATAGTGAAACATAACCAAGTGCTTAATTAATCCTTTTATTAGAATCTTATTAAATCTGGTATTGTAATTTTATCGGAAATATGAAAGATAAAATAGAAAAAAATGCTGATGTGGCTATCAAAACATTTTCCCTATATTTTTCTCGAAAACTATGAAGTTTGCGCAAAAAAGCTATTCTTCATAATTTGCACAATTTTTAATTCTTTACAATTACTTGTTATTTAAATTTCATTTAAGTCTTATAGTTTATTAGCAATAGGCAAAAAAGTCAAAATTATTAGGATAAGAACTTTAATAAAAAAGAAAAATTAATAATACTTGTTCGGTTTTTCATTCTCTTTAACTTTTGTTTGAAATGTAGTCTTATTTTTCAAAATTTCTTAAATTTCAAAATTTGTTTGAATAAATCTATTGAATTTTGCAATAATGTTATGTTTATTTATGTTTGAAACTTTTAATTAAAATCCTCGCTTATGTTTTACTAATTGGAGGGTGGGTTAGAGATCACCCACCCACCCTACATTTACATATTAACTTTAATTACTGATCGCCTTTCAGTTTTCAATAAGTTTAATTACAAATTTTGAATGAAAGTAAATTAACAAGGTAGAACTTATAAGTGTGTAAATTAATAAAAATACTTTACATAATTCTTGAAAAGGCTTTAAATCAAGCTAATATGAGATTATCTAAACTTAAATTAGGATTATACTTTATTTTTTATTACATACAAAGTTTTATTGTTTTGTAAGCAGCAAAATCATCAACAATTAGTATTTAAAGTTTTATGTATTTGTAGGGTGGTTGTAACAATATAATTTTCGCAAGAGGATGTCATGTGAGACGCAATCGAAAGCCTTGCTGGCGTCAAGAAATGAGGCGACAGTGTACATGCCGTTCTCAAAATCAGTTAGAATTTCCTTAACAAAACTCTTAACCTACGAAAACCAAACTGTTAATCAGCGAACAATTTATTCAACTCAAAATATTCACCGATCTGTATGGCGAGTACTTTTTCTAATACTTATGCTACTATAGGAAGCAACGAAATTGTATGATAGTTATTTATATCGTATTAATGCTAAAAGTAATATTATTTTACCAGCACTATATTTTATTAAGTCCATTCTAATTCCGTACATATCATAAGCAGTTGTGTTTTTGAGAGTATTTATTATATTCATTACATGACTAGAATGAGAAATCTGTGTTTTGTGGTATTTTACATTCCGACATATTTTTTATTCAGCCAGTGTTTGATTGGGGTAAGCTATGTATAAGTGACTCAGCAATATTAATAAAAAAGATGTTCTAATTATTTGGCTCTATATCACAGGTTTGTTTTTATTTTGATTAAAATTAATTATTTTCCACATTGACTTTAGTGCCATTTTGACATCCTTTGACAGGTGGTAAGATTTTTTATACCTTCAAAAAATATACTTCAATGAGGGCAATCTTTTAGCACTTTCTTTTATTAGCAAGAATGTGTCTCTCATTTGTTTTAGATCATCGTTATACTACTTGATATCAAGTTTACTTTGCTTACCAATTACTATTTTTGTAGGAAAACATTCAGTGATACCCTGGTGATATATTTGCATAAACACATTAAATTTGATTTCTATATTTTCATTAATATCATTAAGAAAATTCTGTATCTAAAAATGACAGAAATTTATCTTACCAATGCTCGTGATGAGACGTATAAAGGAAAATTGACAAAGTAAATTTGTTGAGTTTGTAAATTAATTTTAAAAAAAACATATACAACATACGTGGAAAGGCTTTAAATCAAGTTTAAATAAGATTAGCTATAGAAGGTCATTTATAATTGAACTTAAATTTGGATTATGCTTATTTTTTTATTACATACAAGGTTTTATTGCTTTTTGTAGCAAAATCATCAACAATTAGTATTTATAGTTATCATGTATATATAGGGCGGGTGAGTGGCCTCTATCCCACCCTTTAATCAGTAAAACATAAGCGAAAGTTTTAATTAAAAGTTGTAAAATATAAATAAATACAAAATAATTGCAATTTTTAGAGATTTATTCCTATAAATTTTTCAAATAATTTTTCATGATGTTTTACTGATTGGAGTGTGGGATACAGGCCACCCACGCAACCTACATATACTGATAGTTTCGAGGTTTAGAGTAAAATGAATTACAAAACGTTTTGAATAAAAAAAAATCAAAAAAAAAATGTCTGATTGAGTAAATTAATAAATTTTTATGCATGATAGGTGGGCAGACTTTAAATCTAAGTTAGATAAGATTAGCTATTAAAGGTCATTTATATTTAAACTTAAATTTGTGTTATGCTTTTTTATTACATACTAGGTTCTATTGCTCAATTTTGGATTCTTTACAATTAATTATTATATAAATTTCATATAACTCCTATAGTTTATTAGAAATAGGCAAAAAATGGTGCATTTTATTATTAAATATCAACACTAGAATTATTATTGTTTTTTAGGAGAAAACTAGACGTGAAATTGTAATTGTAATTAAAGGGGTATGTAGGGTGGGTGCGTATTCATTATTCCACCTTCTAATTTCTTATCGTTATGAACCATTTTCTTAGAAATATTACACAATATAAATAAAATACTTTGTAATTAATTTGAGTGTTTAATGCATTTAAAATTAAATGAAATCTTAATTTATTTTTAAGAATTGGAGGGTGGGATAGTAACCACCTATCCACCCTACATATACATTGAAACTCAATCTATAAACTAAGTTTAATTTATTTTCACATCAACACTAGATTGTTATTGTTTGTGTTTTCGGAAAATCAAACGTGAAATAGTGATTGTAGTTACATGTTTATGTTTATTGGACTTTAGCTTCTTTTCCAAAAAAATAAAAATACATGTGAATTACCAAAAATATTATAAATATATATGTACGAGATCCGACCTCCAATTCTTTATCATCAATTTATTCTTCTAAAATTAATTATACAAAATGATCAAAGTAATCAGAAATTAATTAATATGTCTGGTTGATGCATTTCAAATTAAATCTTGTTAATATTAAGAAATTTAATACTGGGAAAGTGGGCATACACCCATCTTACATATACATTGAAACTCAAGCTAAATTACCAATTCTAAAAAAAAAAACAAATTCTTAAGTTAAAAAAAGTAATCAATTAACGATACTAATTATTTTACAATTTATGAAAATTTAAAAAAATCTAGGTATTGTGTAGAAGTGAAAGTTTCTAACTAATCAACAGAATTAAAACTATCAATTTTTTTAAAGATTATAAACATTCTATACATTCTAAAAACTTTTAAGATTCTAACAATTCTTCTAATTGTTTAAATTGTCGGAATATTCTAAGAATTGCATAAATATAAATATAAATATTGTTAATATTATTAATTTAAATTTCTGTAAAATCTAAAGATTCTGAAGATTCTAAAGAATATAGATAATCTGTATATCATATCTATTATATTATTCTTAAGATACTAAATATATTAGAGAATAAAAAAGTTCTAGTGACCTTCACGATTCTAAAGTTCCTAAATAGTCTAAATAATAAAATAAATTCTAAAATTTTAAAAAGTTCTAACGATTCAATATAGTTAAGAAAGTTTGAGGATTATAAAGATTTCAATGATTCTAAAAGTTCTATGAAAATATAAAAGAGTCTGAAGATTCTAAGAAAATTTCTACATATATTAAAGGTAGTAGATAATTTAAAAACCCAGATTCCAAAGAAAGAAAAGAACAAAAAATTAATAATTTTTCAAGCTCTAAAAACTCGAATTATTCTCAATATATTTAAAACGCTAAAAATTATTAAAAATAAATTGTTTAAAAAATTCGAATTATTCTCAATAAATTTAAAACGCTAAAAATTCTTAAAAATTCTTAAAATAAAAAATAAAATTCTAACGATTCAATAGAAAATGAAATATTTATTTCCTATAGAATTTAAAGGTTCTAACGTAAGTTATGGATTTAGCAATCAAAATCCCAATATTCTAGTGGAGTAAATATTTGAAGTAATTCTTGTATAATAAAATTTCTAAAGGTTCTAAAGATTTTAAAAATCTAGAATTTAATATTTTAATTGAAAGAATAGTGAGTGTTATAAAGATTCTAACCATTCTAAAAATGCAACGATTGCTTTAAAAAAATAAAAAAATAATTAAGTGGGTCTTAGGAAATATTTTATCAATACTCAATACTGAAAATAATGTAGTTTATGAAAATACTGGAAGTTTAAATGATTCTAACAATTTTAAAAATTCTCCAATTTGTAAATTAATTGCTTATTATTATTATTATTTTAATAATTCTGAAGATTCTATAATTTTTTAATGTAAGAATTTTAGAAATTCTATAGAATTTAAAGATTATAAAGTTTTTAATAATTCTAGCAATCTTAAAGATACAAACATTCTAAAGTTCTAAAGGTACCAAATATTTTTTTAAACATAAAGATCTAAAGATTCAATATTTCAGTTAAAGGAGTTTATAAATAATTCAACAATTTCAAAAAGTAAAGAAATTCTAAGAAATATTCTACACATACTACAGATTCTAAGAAATTAAAACAATTCTAAAAATTTGAAAGGTACTATGATTATTTAATGGAGTATAAGGATTCCGAAAATTCAAAAGATTTTAAAGATAAGAACAAACTCTAAAAATTCTGAACATTCAAAACGATTCTAAAAATTTAAAAATTTAAAAGATTCTTTTAATTTTAATATGTCTTAAATCTATATAAAAGTTAAATATTCTTTAGATTCCAGAAATTTTAATTCTAAAGATATTAAAAATTCTGAAGAATTTTGAGAAAAAACATAGTATTTCAAATAATTCTGGTGATTCTTTAGATGGTAAAATTTTAAAAATTATTATAAGTTTAAAGATTATAAAGATTTTAATGATTCTAGAAACTTAGTAACTTGTGTAGTGCAATGAATATTATTTATAAAATAAAGAATGCATTTAATAAACAGTTTTGTATATTCTAAAGGTTGAATGGTGTGTTAGTGGCCACTCACCCACCCTACATATTAATTAAAAATTAATCGCTGTTATATTAATGGTTTCCAATAACTTTAATCGTAATTGTTCTATAGGATTTTTAAAATCAGACGACTGACAGTGGTTGAAGTTTAAAAATTTATATGTAGGGTGGGTGGGTGGCCTTTATCATACCCTCCAATCCATAAAACATACACACGTGTTTCTACATAAATTATGTTTAATTACAAAATGATTTATGTTACTTATATTTATTCAGTACTTTCTATATTCTAACTTCATGAAATTAAAAATTAAGGTTAGTGGGTGGGCTTTGTTGTTGAATTGATTTACTAGTTTGTAGTGTAATTAAAATTGTTTCAGTTAGTTTATTAAATAAAGTTAATATTTAGTTAAACATGTTTGTATGTTCTAAAAGTTAGAGGGGATAATAGTGGCCACCTACCCACCCTACATAAATATTAAAAATTTAATCATTGAAATAGTCTTAGGTTTCCTTTAACTTCAACCGTAATAATGTGATAGGGTTTTGAAATCAAACGACTGACAGTGATTAAATTTAAAAATAAATATGTATGACCACTATCCAAACCTCCAATCTCTAAAATATACACAAGTGTTTCTACAGAATTTATATTTGATTATTAAAAGATTTGCCCTCTATTTAATAAATACGTTTTCTATTAAATAATTTAAAATTGTAAATCGAAAAATAAAAATGTAGCTAGCGGGTTTTTCAGTTAGTAAAAAGCCGTTTGCTTGTTGGATCGCGTTGATAGTTATTACAGATTTCTTCATGACCTGATTTGGTTTTTGAGAAAAACATAGGGAAAGTACGATGATGACCACATCACCATTTTTTATATAGGGAAAGTAACAATAAATGAAAAGGTTCTTAAATGAGATATTTAAACCGCCAAACAAGAAAATAGGAACATAATTTAACAAAGTTCAACACTTTAAGTAAACAAAACCTGATTGAACCTGTCATAAGATAGATAGATAGATGTTATATGGGTGGCACCAGCGCCTATTCCACCGCGACCTTTTAAGATCTATTGTGGATCCCTGTTTATCTCAGATGACCAGCTCTAGCTTTTCCTCTTTGATGATAACCTGTCATTAAGATCTTTGCCAGTAAAATGAAAAGAAGCAGAAGCAATTAGGAAAGAAGCCCATAGAGATAATAAAGGATAAAATTAATAAGATTTTAATTAAGAAGAAAAGTAGACGTAAAAATTTAATGATGTGTAATGTAATGGGTATTAGAGCACGTAGATTTCAATTAGTGTTGCACATGCGCACCCATGTAAAGAAGGAAATAATTAGGATTGTGATTTATAGTGCTGCTCAAATAAAACCCTTCGGCGTGGAATATTCTCCCATCAATCAAACTCACATCACCAGTCGGCCCAATACGAAAAGATATTGTCTATTAAAAGTTGGAACCTATTTTTTTCCACCCTTCACATACACACACACAGCCACGCCACAAACTAATCCCCGTGTTGCGCGGAACTTTCCACTAAGCTTGTTATTAATGTGTTTTCTTGGTGCACACAATTTATTTCTTTGTTTTCCCCACCGGCATATCTGCACTTTCAACTGCGGAATTAAAATACTACGGTTAATAAAACCGAATCCTATTTACGGCGCAGTTAAAACTGAATTATGGGTAACATCATTAATACATCTCGTGTTCGTGGATTGATGTGTGCCGCGGAAACAAAGTCATTTCTTACACTACGGTCGTTTGTCTTTTCCTTTGCTCTATTCTTTTTTCCTTCTTCGGAGGAGCGCACCGCCATTAAACGTATTATATCGCATCGGGGGGAAGATTTACAATTTCACGGTTTATAACAAAGGAGGGGTGGGTCGGATTCGTGTCGCATGTGCAGGGTGAAGAATGCACCTCTTCCGGGTTGCGTTTGAGGGTGATTGATGTTAGGAGCTGTCTGGAATTAATGACATGTTCAGGACATGATGTCTGCACGATGCACACCGCCATCACCCCCCGCCGCCGCGGATGTCGATGTCGTGCTCGTCACTAGTTGGTACACCAGGGGATGTGTAATAATTTTAGCGAACGTTGTACAAAATAATAAGAGGAAAGGGATTCCAGGAATTTAAATATCCATTCCGCAAAAGTAAATGCAAATTGGCCACATTAAATGTAATGTTTGTAATTAACAATAAAGTTGTGTAACACAGAGCCGGAACGTCATATACATATAGAGTTGGATATTTGACTTTAAGCCGAACAATCAATGTTTACGGTGTATCCCTCATATTAAAATGGGGACGAAATAATTTCGAGGGTTTTCCCCCACTTGCAATTTTCCCGCACCCTCTCTGTACTTTAATCATTTCACTTTATGTGTGCTCAGATGTCGCCTCGTGATATTCATGGGTAAAAGGTTAATAACAAAATTATTAAATTGACATACATCACATATATCATTACAACAAAGGACTGCTTAATTAAAATTGAAAAATTAGACTCAAAATACTTAAAAGAAAATATAAACTTTTTCTTTTCTCAAAACTATCTTCTAGAGACCTCTTAATTTAAATAATGCTTCACTTGGCGTTGTTTCTTAAACAAAGTTAAGATAAAATTCTATTACAAGATAATTCGCAGTTACTCAGCTACTTCTTAGCATAACAATTAAAGAAATTTTAATGAAGAACATACCATGACTTTGTTTTACCATTTTAAATAAAGTGGTAAATCAAAGTGTTCCTGTCTTCTTCATTAAATTTCTTTGATTGTTATGCTGAAAAGTAGCTTAAGCCCTGTGGTGGAATAGAATTTTGAACAGTGGCAACATTTGAGGCGTAACTTGCAGAATCATACTTTGATTTCTTTATTCTAACTTTCTAATAATCTCTGGTGGAATTTTATAAACTATATCTTTCATAAATCCCCATGAAAAGAATACAAAATATTCAAATCTAAAGATATTGGGTCCCTTCCATGACAACTTATCGTATTTATCATTTAAAAAAAAAACTTCAGGAGTGTAACAAAATGTTTTCAATATTTTAAAATAATTTATTAAAATTGTAGTACTAATGTTTTACCTTTTAGTAATCATTTAATTGGTCATTTCAATATTCTTTCAAGGTCTATAAAATAATCATCATATGCTAAAAGTCTTTTCGAGAATATATAGCTTTTAATACCTATTTAATATCAAACATTTCACGCCATTAACGGGCATCAAATATAAATTTGCATTATGGCATTACAAGTTACCCTCGAACGGAGATGGAAGAAAAATAATTGAGCCCCATATATCCGAAATGTACCTGTGGAAACAATTTGCTTTCATGTTAAGGTCCCCCAAGAGAGATTTGTATGTTTTTTTTTTATTTGAAACTCCCATTTACATAAACCGGGCACAAACGCACACGTAAACAATGCACACGACAATTTCCATTTTGTCTCCCCTGTATTTGCGAAATCATTAAAGGAATTTTTTAACGCGAGGGACGAGAGGCAATAATAATGGGTTCCGACGTATTAATCATTCTTTCCGCCATGAAATATGCATCGGCGAGCTTTGATCTCGATGGAAATTCATCTCGTCAACGCGCGGATATATTTTTTTTTTTCGAAAAAACACGGCCAAACAGAGATAGAGATAGAGAGGGCGCAAAATGATTTCCAGCCTTTCGCATCTGCCCGCTATGTTTTAATTACGAATCCATTTGATCAATATTCTGGCAATTAGTGGAGACAGTCAACAGTTGGGCATGTATTGTTGTCGACAACTGTAGCCCCCAGTCCTGTATCATATTTAAATTTCGAATCGATTTTAATTACAGGACGATCGGCGTTGCATTTAATTTTGATTTACGTTTTATGTTTTTGACGCAATTAGTACGTTTATTTTTCTATTTAATCAATTAACAGAAAAAAAAAACACTATCTATAGTATTAATTTAAAAATACGAAAACATTTTGTAAATCTACAACAATGAGTCCTATTAAGACTATAAAACAAACTTATTAAAATAACTAGTTCCTTTGATAATAACTCGGCAGACATTAAGATATTAAATTATACAAAAAACAATAGTTTCTGCCTGGAGCATTTTGATTTTTATCTAAGCTAATGTAGCTATCGAATATCCTCAATCTGAAGAAACATAAAAAAAGAAAATAATTATAACAAGATCAAAAGAATGTCGTATGAATTACTATGCACGTTGGAGCCATATAATGTGGACGTGTATCTAAACAACACATGTAACATTTAATCTAAGTTTTCTCTTATGTTGACGTATTTCCATGCCTTTGTTGTGTATATAAATAAACAACAATACCAATATAGGCGCAGTCGGTAGGATTTTGTAATAAGTTGGAAACCAAGAAGTAATCTCCTTTAGCAGTTGAAGATCCATTTTTGTGATGTTTAAAGAGTAAATGCATTTTTGCATCTCTTAAAAAAATTAAAAAAATATTTTCGTAAATACTTTTAACAGCCATGTCTAAATCCCAAAATAACTAACTTCTATTCATTTTAAAAGATTTTAATGGAAATAGTTTTGAATTATGTCAAATTAATACAAATTGTAATAGCGCAAATAATTTATCCTATTCAAATCAATAATTAAAATTATTTTAATAAACTTCAAACCTGGTCATAAGAAAATCAACTTGCTTATAACTAATTTACCAATGAGATAAATTTTAAAGCAAATATAAGACAATGATATCAGAATTAAAAGACCCTGTGCTCAGATAATATAGGAATTGAACAATCTCATAGAAGAGAAAAAAATCAATTTCACATGTTTCTCTATCCTATGCAATCAATTACGCAGAGAATATTAATAATCTAAATGAAATTCCAGGAAAAACTAAAAAGATGGAATTTGCTTTAAATAGATTTGCTTGGTGAAATTGTGCAAATGGTACGATATTTCAAAATTTTGATAATTACTGCAATTTTAGAAGAGAACACACTGAAATTAAAAGAAATATATTTATTATAATAATCGTAAAAGAAATAATCACAACATAATGTGTATATGTACATTTAGCAAAATAAAACTAAACTGTGGAGAAAGTGAATACAAGTTTTTTATATTATAAATCAAAATGAATTTTATTATAAAAGTCTAAATTTCATTACACCGACGAATATTCTCAACACTAACGCCGACACAATCTGTTGGATATTTACAAGTTGCAAACCAGGAAGAATTCTCTAAATATGACATAGGAGTTGTATAAATCCAAGACGAAAGAGGATGTGATTATGATTCTAAAACTTTAAATCAACCACACAAATTTTAGCCTCTTATGAAATGTTTTTAATAATTTTTTTCTTTTTAAATATCTTTCGATTAGCAATAATTTTTTGTACAGCTACTTATTAATTATAATTTTATCTTTGAGATATTTTAGGTTATTATTTCTATTGGCAAACCAACATTTTTTAAATCTAGGTATTCCTAGACAAATTTTAAACCGACACTTATTATATTTACGTAAATTATTTTGAATTAAGTTTGAGCATATTATAAGTCACTTTTTCTTTATTATAAATATTTAACATTTAAAATGTTCTTTTTTCTTAGGAAACTTCAACTCTAACCATCTTTTAATTAGCTTTTGTATTTTCTGCAAATTGTTTTAACTGTTATATAAGTTTTTATTGTGATTTTTTTTTAGTTCCAAAAAAGTTAGTAGTTTTAATGTTTTTAGCTCTAATGTATAAACATTTTGTAATATCTTTTGGTAAGAATCGTCTGTGTATATGTGTTTTATTATGTTTTCAACTATTGTAATGAATGCTGAGTTGTGGTTTATTGACTTTCAATGAATCTTAATTGTGTTTTTCCTAAAATTAAAGAAAAATTAAATTTAGTTTTAGGTAAAATTGTAATTTTTTTTTATCAAAAATTGTTTTTATTCTTACCAAATTTCAATTATGTTCCTTTCATGTAATTTCCAAACTCCAAAGTTAAACTTGGTTTTCAACACCACGTTGATGAAATTCTAAATAAATCGAAATCGGCCTATGGCTGTTGTTTTCAGCGAACAATAATTTAGAATTTTAATTATTTTTGATAATATGTTAATTAACTGTTCAGAATAATATGTTAATAAACTGTTGAATTGAATTTTTAAATCAAAATCCTAATTGTCTTTCTTTTGGCATTTTTCATTTTTTTGTTAATTCTAGATAAAGAAATTATTTTTAACACTTTTAAATGTTTTATTTTTTTAATCCGGTTATTTTTAAGCAATCAATTTTTTATGTTAAATCTTAAAAATTTAAAGATTTTTAATTATCTTTATTGTTTAATTATATAGGTTTAGTTACGTTTTTTTAATGATTATTAATGAAATTCGATTAAGAAAATTCAAAAATTTTACTTGATTGTTTTAAATTTTTGATTATTTTGAATTATTTTTACTTTAAGATAACTTTTACTAATATGTTTTCTTAATTCCAAGAATTTTTAAGTAAATCTTCAATTGTGTTGAATCTTTTATTCTTGGAAAAATTGTTTTTTATCCAGTTAATTTAGTCTAATTTTTGCAAAAACTATTGAACTAGAATAATATGCAAGTATATTTATAGTTAAGTCAAACAAAATAATTAAAAATTCACAAATACAAGTATTACAAATATATATGTACATTAATAACAACAAATGTATTCTATAAATTTAATTTACAACGGAGATCACATAATGGAGTCACAAGTTGCTGTAAAGTCTGATATATTATATATTACATTATTCTTTAAAAATGATTTTATCTTCCGTTTGAAAGTAAGGAAGTCTATAGTCTGTTCGTTGGATCTTTCGTCGTACGTCACAAACTATCGCATCAAAAAACGACGAAAGTTTTACAGTGCGTTCTTTTTCTAACGAATTTGGTTTACTTTATCAGACTGAATATTTTTGCGTCGTTTCTCGAAGCGATAATTTGTGACGTACGACGAAAGATCCAACGAACAGACTATAGTTGTTTTATTCTATGCGGCAGAGCATTATATAATTTTGTAGACTTATGCTCTGGAGATTTCTCGTAAAATGCGTGATGGTGTCTGTTTACAACAATATTATTCTTTCCTCTAGTAAGGTGTTCATGTACGTCACTATTTAATTGAAGGCTTGATGAGATTTTATGGATATTTAGTAAAATTTTATAGATATATATCGATATAATAATCATTATTTTATTGTTTTTGAAGTAGTCTTTACAAGAATCTGTCGGTTTTAAGTTGTATATTAGTCTAATTGCTCGTTTTTGTAGAATACACAGTCTTGCTATGTGTCTGCTTTGTCTCCAAACGATTATATTATACCCAAGAACTGAATAAAATAACGCATAGTATATATTAAGCAGAGCTGCCGAATTAAGTTTTGACTTTAATGATAGTAAAATAAAGTAACTTTTGCATAATTTGTTACTGAGATATTCTATGTTTTCAAACCACGTAAAATTTTTATCAATAATGGTTCCTAAGAATTTTATTTGTGATGAGGGGCCTATATTATCGTTATTTATTTGGAAGTTGAAGCTATTTTGTTTTCTATATATATTGTAAATTTTCATGATTTCCGTTTTTGTTGAATTTAAAATTAATTTATTTAATATGCACCATTGTTGAAACTGACTAATCACTCTATTGACAAGTACTTTAACCTCTTCAGAGTTGTTTCCATGAAAAATTACAGGTGTGTCGTCAGCGTACATTATAATATCGCAAATTGTAATATATTCTGGTTGTTGTGTATCATTACAGGACATCAGTGTGACCGCGTGGATAAGAATGATGCACACAAATTAACTGGGAACTTAACTTTTATTATATAATAATAAACAATAACAATTTAACACGTTTCGCTCTTACACGAGGATTCGCCATACTGATGCGTTTTTTGGGGCATGCGCTTTAACTCATATACGCATTAAAAGAGAGCGCTAAACGCGAATACATTACATACCTCCCCACTTAATTTAAAAACTTAAAAATTCACTAAAGGATAACAAAAAGTAACAATTTAATACTTTAATCGGTTAGGTTGTTTCCGTATACGCTGAGGACGCATGGGCGCATCAGATTCACTTTCCGTGGTTGGTGTCGTATACACTAATTTTTCGTTTTCTTCATTTTCCGCTGAATTTTCACTTATCACCACTTCCTGTTTAATTTCACTTACACTTTTATCAAGTTCTTGATCAGTAACCAACACGTTTTTATTTTTATCATCATTATTGTTTTTAATTAATGTTATGTCCGTGTTATCCGGCAGAATTTGATTTTTATGTCGTTTCCACACCATATTTCCGCATTTTACTATAAATACATTTAACCCTAATCTTTTTACAATTGTACCTGGTGTCCATTTTGGTTTAACAAATCTATAATATTTAACAAGTACATTTTGATCAATTACAAATTCTATATTTCTTCCTCCCTTATAATATTTTCTATTGCGCTCTTGATTAATTTTTATGTTGTATTTCACCGCATTCAAAGTTTTATTTGCTGTAGTAAGAACATTAATAAATATGTTGAAATTAAGGGGACCCAGTATACCGCCCTGCGGAGTTCAAATATCAATGTCAAATTTTTCAGAGTGATGATCTTCAACTTTAACAATAATGTTCCTCTTTGACATATAATAATAATATTTATTTGATGTAAGGAACAAAATGTTTTACATAAGTCACAAGAAAAACGAACAAAGGTAGCTATAAATATGTTATTACAAATAATTTGTTTAATGATACGTTTTATACATATAATATCGAACTAATTAGAGAATGGGATTTATTGACATTGCTTAAACTATACTATGTTTAAAATTGCGAGTTTATATAAATAACTAATAAATTTATAAATAATACGATGACAAATAAATGTCGAAAAAATCATTTGGATACATATATGTTATTGAATGTATTGTTAAAATATAGATTGGAAATAAATAGAAATTTAATTATAAAGAGTTTAAATTAAAATTAAAGATAAAAAATAAATAAATAGTTTATTTAAAGGACAATTAAAAACTATGACTATAAAATACTATATAAGATATATTAAAAATAAAACATAAAAATAAATATAAAAGATATATTAAGAAGTTGATAGAATAAGGAAAAATTTATAATAACATTTTTTTATCATAAAAATAAATGTTAAAATTTTAAATTAAGATTGAAAATAAAAATGAATAAAAAGTTTAATTAAAACACAATTAAAAACTATAAAATGCTATATAAAATATATTAAAATTAAATAATATAAAAAAATATAAAAATATATCTTAAGAATTAATAGTATAATAAATAATTTAAAAAATACTTACAAAAAATGGTTATATTTATTTCCACTCAATTACTATATAACATCAGTGTATTGTAAGAATTCATTAATGCAATACGGCACTCTGTTTATGAGATATTCTTTAATTTTCTTTTTAAATAAATGGATTTCTAAATTTTGCGTGCTTACAGTTAACTTATTATAGAATTTGACTCCATAGTAATTTGGCCCATTTTTCGACTTTTCCAATCTCAGATATTCTAGTGACAGTTCACTTTTTGTTCTTGAAAAGTGTTTGTATTCACGTTTTATATAGTCTTTAATATGAGATCGTACATAAACTAGGCATTCAAGGATGTATATGGCAGGGAAAGTTAGTATATTTTCTTGTTTGAAGGCTTCTTTGCAGTCACATCTATATGACAAACCTGTTATAATTCTTAGTGCTCTGCGTTGTAGGCTAAATATACGGTGTCTGGAGTAAGAATGTCCCCATACAATCACTCCGTACCGTAATTTAGATTCAAATAAGGCATGGTATGCAGTTCGTAATTGAGTGTGTCCCACTCTTTTTGACATTCCTCTCAGATAAAATATATTTTTTGAAAGCGATTTTGCCAGCGTATCGCCGTGTTTGTCCCATTTTAAGTTAGAGTCAAGATGTACTCCGAGAAAATTTGCATTATTATTGCATTCTGCTTCGTGCGCTCTCAGTGTGAAAACTACCTTTTTTGTCTTTGATTCATTTAGTACTAGTCTATTCTTTTTACACCATGATGACACGTATTTCAAAGATAGTGTGTTTTTAGTTTCAGCAACCTCTAAAGCTGCTTCACTATTTAGAATAGTGGTATCATCTGCGAACAGAAGTGTTTTTGTGGACTGAACATATTTTGGTAGATCGTTTATATAGATAATGAAAAGTACTGGGCCTAGCACAGATCCTTGGGGAACACCTGCCTTTAAATTACGTACACCAGACTTCTTTTCTTTTATCGTGACAATTTGTTGTCTTTCGTTTAAATAATTCTCCATTAAATTTAGACTGAGGTCATCAAAACCATAATTTTTTAATTTAGAAAGCAGTAGTTTATGTGACACACAGTCGAAAGCTTTAGAAAGGTCGATAAATGAGCCCACACAATATTCTTTATTTTCGTAACTGTTTATTATTGTTTCCGTTATGGACACCAAAGCTTCAGTAGTAGACATTCCCGACCGAAATCCAAATTGATTGGTATGGAAGAGCTGATATTTGTCAAAATGCTCGATAACTTGATCTTTTAATATAACCTCAATTATTTTTGATAATATTGGGAGCAGTGATATCGGTCGATAATTATTTTTATCGTTTAAGTCACCCTTTTTGTAGATAGGAAGTACTGTTGCAATTTTCAAGGCACGCGGATATATTCCCTATTTTATAACATCATTAACAAGCTTGGTTAAGGGTAAAATTATTAAATATTTTACGCTTTTTACCATTTCAACAGTAATACCATATATGTCCGAACTACGGGTATTCTTCAAATTATTTATTGCATCCAAAACTTTGATGTATGTAGTTTCTTTAAATCTAAAAGGTTCTGTTAATACATCATCTGTAATATTTTGTAAAGGCGCGTTCAAATTTTCCGATATTTTATCAGTTATATTAACAAAAAACTCATTAAATTCATCACAAGTTATCTTACATTCATTTTTTGTTTTAGATTGTAACCTATACGAATTTAATATTTTCCAAGCCGCGCGATTTTTATTGCTCGACTTATTTATAAATTTATTATTTGTATTTATAATATTTTGGGATATTGCAGCTTTATAAGTTTTGAGATATTCATCCCGTAAAACTTTGTTATTTGGCGTAGGATGTTTTCTGTAGCATTCGTCAATAAATCTCATTCTCTCTCGCATATCAATTAAGTTCTTATTGAACCAACACGTATGTTTGCTTATCTTGTTGTTTTTTGTTTTAATAGGAAATGATAAATTTACATATTCGCCTAAAATTTGATGTAGAAAGTCCCATTTTTCCTGGATACTTATTGATTTATTAGAAATAAAATCCCATTGTGTATTGTAGATAAAATTATAAAAATATTTTACCCAGTCCAGTAATCGGTCTGAATATACTTTTGTTGGGATGATTTATAACTTGTGGTAAATTTACACTTAATACGACACCTAAATGATCCGAAAGTGCCGTATTTAAAGTTTCTACACTAAAATATTCACTATCAATATTAGTAAAGAAATTATCTAAACAATATTGTTTTCTTGTGTTTACATAAACGCATTTTACAAGGGCGTATGTGGTTAGACAATCTACTAAATATTTTTCATAAACATCATTTGTGTTAAAATGAATATTAAAATCGCCGCCTAATACTATGTGACTATTTAAATAATTTAATTTATCTAACAAAGACATTATATTATTTAAAAATATATTAAAGTCACCAGATGTCGGACGATATATATTAATTATATATATATTTAGGTAATCATTATATAATAGGCACATCTCACACGATCTTTCCGTAGATAAGTTATCTGTCATTGCATTAAATTCTTTATTGATAGTGTCATTGGGAGCGAAAATTATAGTCCCTCCATAATTACCTGATGAGCGGGCATAAAATGCTTTGGCAGATAACTTATTTACTTTGGAAACTGAACATTCATCTTGCGATAACCAGTGTTCGTTAATTAATAAATAAGAGAACATTCTATCTTGAATAAAGGCTTCAAGTTCAAGAAATTTGTTTCTTAGTGATTGGATATTTAATAAAAATATATTTAGGACGTTTGGTGGTTGAGAGAAAGACGATGTAAAAAATTATTAATTTTTACATTCTCAGGCCAGATTTGTGGATTTTTAAGCTCATGAAACTTACTTATTGGTACTCCAATTTTAAAAGAGGAATACTCCTCTGGGTACTTCGATTTTAGTTGTTCACATTTCACTTGCTTAAAGCCCTGATTATTTAGATAACTACTCAGGTCAGTTGTTGTTAGATTAGGATCTAAATAATAACTACATTCTGCCTTTGGGGGTTTCGTCTATTTCTATTATGGCTGGTAATCCAGCGTTCTTGATTGGAATTGTCTTCAGTGTGTTGAGTAGCACTATTGCCTTCAGGTTCCTCAGTTGTAGATTTCCTTTTCTCCCGCTTTTTACTGGCTTCTTCCTCAGGCATTACTGTTGCAGTAGTTTTTGCTATTGCTCCTCTTGAATCATTGGTTTTTTGAACATTCTTTAGTTTGGGCTGTTGATCTGTAGTAATATTATTATTCTTATTGGGTGTTATTTTATTAGACACCGATTTATTTTTAACTGTTAATTCGTTTAATCTTTGTTCCAATAATTTAATCTTATCTTTATACAGCTCGCTGTTTTCTAATAGGATTTTATTTTTGTGTTCCATTTCTTCAATAATGACTTTTAGTAAATTATTTTCGGTTATTAAAACCTCATATGATGGTTGATTTTCACTTGACGCTGGTGGTTTAACACTTGTATAAACTGGGGAAGTGCAGGCATGATTTTTCAAACAGCCCGGATGGCATAGTTTGTTACATTTCTCGCACGTATTTCCTCTTCCAACAGTCTTATTACACGCTCCTGCGCACAAAGATTCTGTCGACATTGTCTAATTTAATTTAAATTCACAAGAAAAATAAAAGTGACTTCCTACGGGGATCGAACCGCTGACCCTGTCGTTGGTAGTTGAGTGCGATGTACTACACGCCAAATTGGTCACACTAAATTACTATTCCCGTATTTATTTTAATCACAAATATTGTTTGGATTTGTTGTTCTATTGAGATGAGTGCTAATTTGTAGGTTAGGTACAATTTGTTTTCTATTAAATTGATTTAACACCCACTATATTGTTAATCGTATAATTTATAGTTACTCCACTTAACTTATACACAGTTGAGTTTATTATGTCACGTTTTGTTGATTTAATATTCGAGTATATAACACGAATTTCACAAATCAAAAATTACCACTGGCACGTCACTTGATCAATCAAAAGTATTTATATATAAGACAAGAGCAACGGTTTTATTGGTTCACCGATGCCTAGTGCTGTGAGTTTTTCACAAAGATATCTTACATCTAGGCAATCAAACGCACTAGTGAGGTCAAAGTGTATGCCAATGATTATTTTATTTTTATCCATATAGTTATAGGCGTTTCGAATGTAATTTTGACAAGCAGTTTCCGTGGAGAGACCTTGACAAGGCATTGTTTTCAATTAAATAATCATTTATTTTATTATGCATTACCCTTTCAAAGATCTTAGAAAACCAACTAAGGAGTGAAATTGGTCGGTAATTTCCCACATAATTTGGGTCTCCTTTTTTGAAGACTGGTGTGACTAGTGCTGTTTTAAGCATGTCTGGGAATTCTCCCAATAAAACGGATTTATTGAAGATATCTGCAAGAATAGGGGCAATTAAATCAGAACATTTTTTTAAATTAATTTTATTGGCACCTCGTCAATACCACTTGATTTTTTATTTGGAAGTTGTTTAATAATTTTAGCAATTTCGCCCTTACTTACGGGTTCGAAAAATATAATATTATTTGTGAATCGGCCCGAAAGAGTGCATCTATTTGAATTTACAATAGTTTGGTTAAATTTATTTTTAATATTTTGAGAGAAATAGGTTCCAAAGATGCTAGCTACTTCATTTTTCTTGTCTATTAATTTATTCTCGTTATGAAGAGATGCTTTTGATTTGTTTTTATCACGTTTTTATTGCTGGCATTATTAATTTTTGAAGCATAATATTTTTGTTTCTCGATTGCATTTTTTTTGTCGATCACATTTTTTTAAATTCGATATTCCTCTTTAATGTCTTGACGATTTGTAACTTTTTTAAGCCAATTTAAGTTCATCAGTTTCTGAATTTCCTGATGCAACTCTTTACCATATATAGCAGTTCCTCCATGTATGTGTATCTTTCTTTAAAAATGGGATAATAAGCAATAATTATTAATTATTAACGTTTCCATTTCAGTATCACTGAGTCAGGGTTCACTAAAACAAAGGATATTCGGATTAGACGTTTGACAAAAAAAATCAATAATGTTTGTTTTGTTTCGTAGTGATTGAATATTATGATGTATTAATGAATATGTTATGGTAGTTGTTCTGTCTTCTCCCGCTTGAAGAAAAAACGATTGACAGCTGCACCTTCAGGCCAGATGTTAGGATTGTAAACCTATCCAACGTATGTAATAGAAAACGTTACTTCAAATGAACAAATGTTTTCATTTTTTCGCATCTGTTCGCATTCAAATGGGATTTTGTTTAAAGATTAAGATTTTTTTTTTCATATACATTTACAAAAAAAATAGTTTACAAATTTAATAAATATGTACTTTTTTGTATCTGCATTGACTCCTGGTGTTTTTTCCCTCCTTCCTCGCCTTGGGATTTGCGGGTGTGGTGCCCCATCTCGTGCTAACGGTATTGAGTGATGGTTTGGTTTTTTCTTTTTGTTTGTTGCGTGATTTTATATTAATTGGTTGTTTAGGATTTTATATTTAAGTTTTAATTTGAATGGAGTATATTTTAGTTTTTTTTATGTAGTCGTCTAGTTCATTGTATCGTTTTATGCTGTCAGTTGCTAATAGTTGTGAGTATTATTTTGTTGTGAATTTTTCTGTTCTTAGATCTGATCTTCTCCTTGTTTGGTAATTGTAGAATTCTCTATTTGATTGTAATTTTATACTGGTTTTGATTAGATTGTTTTTTATTTTGTAAATCATTAATAAGTTGCTTAAGCTTATCATGTTTTTGTGTGTGTGTTCATAAAGTTTAATTGTGTTGTTTTTTTTGTCTAATTTATATGTTAGCTGTATTTTTCAAGTAATTATTTAAGCTTTCAGGTGTAGTATCCGGTGATAGTCTGTAGACGTGCAAGTATCCTTTTTTAATAACTGTTTTAATTGAAATGTTGTCTTTGTTAGAACCGATAATGGGTTTTCTTCGATGGCGATGTTCATCTACTCGCGTGACGCTAGCTCGATGTACGCTGGGTTGCACCTCTGCATTTTCAATGACCGTCTCGATGTTTTGAATTGTTTTAGGATTGTTGCCGGTTATGGTAATATTATCCTGCGGTCCTCTAGTGGATGCTTTCCGTACTCTACTTACAGGTTGCATCTCTGCTTTTGCCTTGTTCTGACTCGGGCTGACATTTTGAAAATCTTTGTTTTGATTTTTTGTACCACCTGTAACCTGTACGTAATTTGTGCACTTCTCTCGGAGTAAGTCGATGATTTCCAACTGCATCACCAACGATTTCATGATTCCAATTTCTTCTCTTAAGTGGATATTTTCTCTTGTTATTACGATACTGTTAGTGCTAGCGGATGGATTTTGGTTTTCGGATGTTTCGAGGCCCGGAGCACTGGTAATTAACTTAGATAATACTTCACTAGGTTTGAACGAACTGGGAAATGTTTTGTTAACTATAATATCAATTATATCACTCTTTTTAAGTTTATTTAACACAGAGAGCACAAGATCACGTTCACTCAGTGTAAGCGCCATCTTATATTTGTTTGTTAATCAATGTTTTAATTTTGTTTCTTTAATTTAGAACTATTTTCACAAAGTCAGGTTTTTAAAGCTTTTTACTCATTATTAGCAAATAATATTTTTTGAAAGGTTAATTACATATATGAATAATGAAATATGAAGATTTGTATCAACGAAATTGCATTTTGAAGTTTCCGCATGTAGAGACAACAGATGATTTGATAATTAGTTGTTGAACCCTTTGTGTAATTACAACTTTTTCTAAAGCTCGGACGTTAGGGAGAACATCTCTTTCTTTCAACTACGGTCAACAATAAACTTTACAAACACCATTAAAAATCGTATTAAGAAAACTTTCATGTTCTGACTTCTACTGATTTCTTCCAGTTTTATGACAATGTTGACGGCGAGTTTTTTAAATACATTCCTTTTAGTTTTGTCTGCGCTTTTTGCAGGTTTTTAGAAAGAATAGAGATATATTCTCTCGAAAGATGGGAGAGATTTTCTCATTGCGAATAGCTTCCAATAAAATTTAAATAATCCAAACATACACAGTGCATTTTGTTGCTAAGTACAAGATATACTTATGAGTAGAGGAATTTCTAAAACGACAACATTTATATTTCCGAAAGTTTCCTGTTGAATCAAAATAAAGCAAATCATCAACAAAACAAAAAAAAGGAATAATAATCAATCGTTGAATCCTCTATACACACATATTTTTTTTCTTAAACTCAGACGTTGGTGAGGACATCTCTTTTTAAGCAGGTGTTAACAGTCAACTTGTAAATGTAATTTAGTATTCCCTGGTTCGGATAAAAAATTACTTTCCGAGAAGGCTGATTTCTTAAACTGGCTCACATATATCTTAAACAACCTTGGAATCGGCTCTGTTTGCTCTGCGGAATTAAAAATACTCTATTTACGAAGAGCAGAATTTTATGAGATATCACATTTTGCAGATGTTGTGTGTTGTACCCTAGTGGAAACTGACATACTCCTCCAATATTTTTTCTTCACATTCATGACAAGATAGTGGCAGCGAGTGAAATCGCATTTTAGATTTTTTATGATTTGAGTGCTTCGACTATTTCCGGATTTGCTGGAAGATGACTAGATCCTAGATAGAAGAAGAGATTTTCACATAAAACTATTTTCTTCTGATTTCATAAGAAAGCATTGGGTTAAATCGCATTTTGAAGATTTCTATGTTTTGAAGACTTGGATTCTTTACAGATTTGTGGAAATTCCATAGTCAAAAATAACATATCACAAATTTAGGACGCGTTTTTATTAATTACATCAGATTTTTATTATTCTTATTATTATTTAATAAAAACCATTTACATAATAATTTATTCGATTATAAAGATAAATCCTCCAATTGACTCTACTTCAACAATAAACGACATTAGTAGATTTTGAAAGGGGAAAATTAAGCACAGCCCCTCTCGCTCTTCCCCACTCCTTGATGAACGTACTCGCCCTACAATGTGATTTTTTTTTGTTCTGTGTGTTCATTTTGTCAAAGCTAACGATCGCTCGTAGGTCCTCTAATTTAATTGAGTTGGCGTGAAGTGTTTACTAGCTATAAGTGCTCGGATTTTAAACTAATTAAAATACCTCACGCCGTTGGATACAGTGTAATTAATTATGTCTACTTACCAGCGCACTCTGAAACGTGTCAAGTCTGGGCGTCTCTCACAGGCAGAAAAAAAAGCTTCAAAATATTCATACGCGATTCATTAGGGCAAACAATTGTCCCACTTAATTTTCGAGTATTTGCCCGTTTAATTAAAAGCAAACAGAAATGATGCGAATGATAAAATTATTTTAGCAGGAACTTTTCTTCTCCTCATCCTCCTCCTCGAGGAATTAATATCTTAACAGGAGTTTAATTATAAGTTATGATTAATATTTATTTTGTGTTTGTAGGGCAAGAATTAGATAGTCAGGTTCGTTCTTGTGGAAAAATAGGGTCGTCTTCGTATGTGCCCAGTCAAAACATTATTTTGTTATTATTGAGTGCGCAAAAGACACCCTGTATCGAATTGAATCACGGCGGAGGGTTTCGCGAAGGAAAAAAAAACGGAGGGCGCCAGACTTGAAAACATCACATTTCAATTTAGTTATCGAGATCCACCGCCTCTTCGATGTGCACACGTACGGCCGATAAACAAAATCAAAATTGAATGAGGTGTGAAATATTGCATTGCGATGAAAAGAAATGCTTTTTGATATCTTTAAAAAGGCAGAGAAATAAAAGAATTAAATAAACGTAATTGTAAAGTTGTAAATGTATGATGATATATCTTGATCATGTAAATATTAATCTTGTTTGCACATCAATGGTACTGTTGTTTATTAGGTACAGGTGAAGATCCATCACCTTCGTCGGATGAGATCAAACAATTATTTTGCAAATTTATTCAACAATTGTAAAAAAAAACACTGGATTTAGCATTTTATATGCCACTAATTAATTAAATAAAGCACAATTTAACAATTGTTAGTTCTTATAATTATATTATAAGGAAGATATTGATTGATTTGCCAAATCAACACAAGGCATATATCATAGTTCCAAAATACTTTCGGATTTCGTTACTAGTTACCCAGTTATATATTTCTTTCGAAAATTCCTAAAAAAAGTTAAAATTTTACTAAAATCCATAAGGGCTACTCTAGAATTTGGAAAAAAATGCATTCTTTTTTTGCTTAAAGTATATTTTTGAGTCTTAAGAATATGGGAAAATTTACCAAACTTGCTAAAACAATTGGTGAAGCAACTGAAACTGTGTGCAAAATAAGTTTGATTTATTTATTGTCTCGGGTTATTGATCGTGGACAAAGTGCGGTTTTTCATCATTGTTCAGCTGGTAACGCTTATCGGTTGGTGCACTGGAAAAGTTATTGACATTTGTGTTAAATCAAAATATTGCAAATCGTGTGAATTCGATTCGTGGTGTTCAATGGTTCAAGCCAATGGTACTCTTCTTAAATATAAACATAAAGCTGCTCTTCATCCGCTAGTTTTTGATGCCATAAAACCAATTTATGAAGAACTGAGTAGAGGCGACCTTCTGTAATGGAAGTTTCAATTCTGTTGCGTGGTCGATGGCTCCAAAATCAACCTCCAGAGGAAAATTGGTGTTGGATATTGCAGCCAATAGGACCGTGTATGTAGCGTAATGAAAGTTATGGAGGTTCTGGAATTAAAAATCGTACAAAACTACTACGATCTTTGCGACGCGGTTGACGAACACAGAATGAGAAAATGATTTTGGAAGGTTAATTTTATGGCGCAGGCATTGCAGACTTGAGGTAAGTACATTATTTCTATGAAAAACTATGAGTCAAAACTTTAATCGCGTTTATCAAAATCATGTTCTTAAAATCGGGCGAAAAGAAATCTGAAATATTAATTAATCGATCAGCCTTATTGGAGAATATATTATTTAGTAGTTGCTACCAATGTAACCGCGTGAGTGAGATTCAGGCTGGAAAGTTTTAACACCATGGCCGAATATGTAAACAATGTCATAGGAACGGCAAACAAACTAAAATGTGTTGGATTTGCAATCACAGAAGAATGGATTGGTGCAATACTTTTAGCAGAGCTCACAGATGATTTCAAACCACTGATCATGGGAATAGAAAGCAGTAACACCAAAATAACTGGTGATTTAATAAAATCAAAACTATTGGAAACTGATTATACCAATAAATCCAACAGTGCTTTTCTAAGTGGAAATAAGAAGTTCAATAAAAATGTACCATTTAAAAAAATCATAAAGTGTTACAACTGTGGTAAAAAGAACCATAAATCATCAGAATGTCGAGAGAACACAAAGGTGCATTTACAGGTAGGTTTTGTTCGCAACAGAATAAAATAAATGAGTGGTTCATAGACAGTGGCGCAACACATCATATGACTTCAATGCCAGGCTGCATAACAACAAAAGAAAACTGCGAAATAATTCTAAATTGTCTGTTACGGGTATCGGAAAAACTACACTATAAGTAAATGATAGTGAAATAAGCGTTGAAAAGGTGCTGGTTGTACCTGAACTCAGTGTAAATTTACTTTCTGTTGCAAAAATTGTCGAAAAAGGCAACAAAGTAATATTTGAAAGAAATGGGTGTAAAATATACAATAAAAAGGATGAACTGTTGCTACACTCAAGTTACAAATCAGGAGTGTATGAAGTTGAAGATAAATCTACTAGATGTATGGTGGCTGGAACAGGAGATAGCTTCTACACATGGCATCGTCGGTTTGGCCACATCAACTATAACGATCTACAAAAGATGGGCAAAGGAGTTGTCGATGGCATGGACATTAAGGGTGAGATAACCAAATTTGATTGTGAAGTATGTTTAGAAGGAAAGCAAGTTCGAGCACCATTTAAACCTTCAAAGACAAAAACAGTTGACGTTCTTCATCTAATCCACTCAGATTTATGTGGACCAATGGAAAATAATTCAATAGGAGGAGGAAAATACTTTTTAACCTTCATAGACGATTACTCCCATAAAATATTCGTCTACTTCTTAAAGCATAAGAGTGAAGTATTTGAAACATTCAAGCAGTTTAAAGAATACTGTAAGAAGGATCTTGAAGAATTCTGCAAAAAAGGGGCATAATTCACCAGACATCAAATGTGTATACTCCACAGCAAAATGGGAAAGAAGAACGAGCGAATCGTGCAATAGTGGAAAAAGCTAAGTGTATGTTATTTGACACAAAGTTAGACAAAAGTTATTGGACAGAAGCAGTCAATACTGCAGTTTATATTATAAACAGATCCATATCTACTAGCCTAGTAGATGACACACCAGAAGGAAAATGGTCTGGTCAAAAGGTAAATGTTAAACACATGAGAACCTTCGGCTGTCCAATCATGGTTCATATTCATAAGGAGAGAGAGTTGCTATTCATGGGTTATTGTGATGAATGTAAGGGATATAGGAGTATTGATCCCATATCAAAAAAAAAATCGAATTAGCAGAGATGTAATCTTTCTAGAATTGAACCCAGATACAAAGGTATTTAATTTATTTGATCAAGAAAATGACACTTCAGTTGGAGAAAATGATCAAGAAAATGAAACGTCTAAAGAAGTTGAGATTCCAACAGATGGACATGAAGAACTGAGCACATCAGATTATGAAGATTCAAGCGATGAAGACTACATTTCGAAATCATCAGATACATCAACAATGTTCAATGAAACGAGGCGATCTGCACGTACACCAAAAACTGCGAAGAAGATGGAGGATTTTGTGTATGCTACAAAAGCAATTCAAGGGGAAGAAATTCCTTCTACCATTTAAGAAGCATTAGCGGGTCAAGAATCAGATAAATGGAGAGAAGCCATTAAAAATGAACTTAAATCTTTAGAAGAAAACAATACCTGGACAAATAAGAAGACTGTAAAATGTAAATGGATTTTCAAAAAGAAAGGTGACAAATAATCATAAAAATACAAAGCGAGATTAGTTGCAAAGGGATGTTCACAGATACCAGGCATCGACTATACAGAGACATTTTCTCCGGTAATTCGATATACATCAATAAGGTTTTTAATTGCATTAGCTGTGAAATATAAACTAAACATTGACCAAATGGACGCTACCACAGCATTTCTACAGGGAGAACTAAAAGAAGAAATTTATATGGAACAACCTGGATTGTACAACGATGGATCAAAACGAGTATGCAAATTAAACAAGGCTATCTATGGGCTGAAGCAAAGCGGAAGGGAATGGAATATTAAGCTATCAAAAACGTTAGAGGAATTCGGTCTAAAAAAGTCAAAAGTGGATCCATGCATATTCTAAAGTAAAGATAAAAAAGTAATAATTGCAATATATGTAGATGACCTATTAATTTTTTGGAATGATGAAAATATTAGAGACAGCATAAAGCACAAATTAAATCGTGAATTTAAAATGAAAGATTTAGGAGTTGCAAAAAATATCGTCGGATTAAATATTTCTTACAAAGACAACGGAATATCTTTGGACCGAACAAATTTTATAAAAGAAGTGTTAGCAAGGTTTGGAATGTCTGACTGCAATGCAACAAGCACACCAAGTGACCCAAATTCAAAGATATCAGCTGAAATGGCAAGCATAAAAAACTTAGTTGGAAAAATCCCATATCAAGAAGTCGTGGGATGCTTATTATATATAGCTCAAGGAACTCGATCTGACATTGTATTTGCTGTAAATGATGTCAGTCGATTCAACAACAACCATGGTGACATTACACTACGCAGGATGAACTGGCCGGATATTGTGATGCAGACTGGGCATCAGTTATTGACAAAAAGGAGTTCATGTACTGGCTATGTTTTCAAATGTTCGGGCGGAACAGTGTCATGGGCATCAAGAAGGCAGCCATCCGTGGCGCTATCAACTACTGAGGCGGAATACATGTCGTTAGTTTTACGACTCAAGAAGCAATCTGGTTGAGGCAATTGAGAGATGAATTTTACAAAACTGAATCATCGTGCATCAACATCAAGTGTGACAACAATGGTGCAATAAAACTAGCCGAATCAGACGGATACCGAGCAAGAATGAAGCACATAGATGTCCGCCACCACTATGTTCGAGATCGAGTTGAAGATGGAACCATTCAAATTGAACACGTCTCAACTCAGGAGATAATTGCAGACAACCTTACAAAAGCAGTCACAAGTAAAAAACAAAACTATTGCCGATTAAATATGGGGATATATTAAGTAATGTTAAAATAAAACTTGTATTTTTTCCATAAAGTGGGAGTGTTGGAGAATATATTATTTAGTAATTGGTACCAATGTAACCGCGTGAGTGACGTCAATTTACTGTTAAGAATGTTGTTATAGACAATATACATATTTGTTAATCGTTGCTCGTCTACGTTTGTTACCCCCTTAAGCTTCCTCACAAAACCTCATCCCAACAAGCGTGAATCTATTTATTCCTTAATCTACATAAAAAAATACCACAAAAATACGAGGGCTTTTTTTAAAGTGATTCCTTCGTTTTTTATAAACGTTTTTATACAAAAATTAAAGCCTGAAAAATGAACTTTATTTCAAACGTGCGCCATTTCGTTTAGAATCACATCAGAGATTCAAAAAAACATTTACATTTTTGATAATAAAATATATAAGTCCTTTACGTTGTAGAAAATTAACTAATAATTAGAAAAAACACGAAAATATTTCGTAAAATCTACAACAAATGAGTCTTATTAAGATACAAAAACAAATATTCAATGTCTGTCGAAGTACTAGCTAGAGAAGTAGTTGTTTCAAAAGTGGTTTGTTTTTGTAGTCTTAATAAGACTCATTTGTTGTAGATTTTACGAAATATTTTCGTGTTTTTTCTAATTATTAGTTAATTTTCTACAACGTAAAGGACTTATATATTTTATTATCAAATTATGCTCTTAGTGGGTATTTTCCTTAATCCCGAACGTAATTATTTCCGTAGAATTCAGTAATCCACCTCAGGTATAAATTCAGACCTTCAGTCGGTTATATTTCATTATTGTGTATATTATTCCCGTACATATCTGAGTAAGTTATTTATATTTCATTATATTTATTTTAGTAAACGTTTTTATTTATATTTGAAATCAATTTTATAATAAAGCTGTACTGAAGAGATCGAGAGATCGAAACACGTGTCTGCAGATGGTTATAAATTGAGTATTGAATTATTTAATTGCTTTTGCTAATTTATTTTTAACTACACTAACCTAAATTAATTTCTTGTTCCAAATTTGTCATAATATAGTCAGTCACAAATTATTTAACGTACATTCAATCATTTTTAGTTCATTTTACAGAAAGAAATACGTTCAAACTAGTGTTGCTTTGATAGCCTTGCTATTTTGTAACACGCAAATTACTTTTGTATTATTCAATGTCTGTCGAAGTACTAGCTAGAGAAGTAGTTGTTTTAAAAGTGGTTTGTTTTTGTAGTCTTAATAAGACTCATTTGTTGTAGATTTTACGAAATATTTTCGTGTTTTTTCTAATTATTATTTACTTTTTTGTTCCAGGTCCTTTGCTCTTTGTCGCCCGTTTTGCCCTACGCTCCTCCGAAAGGGACCTCCATTTTCTTTATTTTTTGACGTCATTTTTAAAAATGTTCCTTTATAAACATGGGGAAATAAAGCTCAATATCCATACAATACAGACGTAAAAACAGTTTTTCAGTAGCACTTTTAGATTTTGTTTAAAAAAATCTTTTCAGAGAAAGAAAAGTGAATTTAACTGTAGTTTCAAAAAATACATATGTTGCAAAAAAGTCTAATTTTGTTTACGATGTACTCTACTGAATGACCAATCAACCTATTACCTGTAGACTCTGGAATCATGGACATCTGAGAAAGAGAGTGTTATGTTCAGCAACTATTTTTGAAGCTGATATACGCCTTGGGAAGGTAAAATAATAATAAAAACATTAGAGACACAACTTAGAGTTGACAACCTCAATTTTAAGATTGTATACATTGAAAATTTGATATAATCGCTGTTTTCAAATAGGACGCATTTATGCCTCCATAAATAAGATATTTAATATTAGATGAGATAATATCAACAAATCTGAAAAGAGTTCAGTAGTCAAAACTTCTGAAAAAACAGAATTTAAGCTATTAATTATGCAAAATTGTTTTAAACTATAGATTTATTCGTAATTTCTATAAATGGTGACCGCAATGAACAAATTTAAAAAGATGAGACAAAACCCAGCGATGAGCTGAAAATATCTGGAAGCGACAGATCAACGCTTCAATCAATCACCATACTTTCTGCCAGACAATGCCACTAAAATCACAGACAATAAGGTTACCTAGAAGTTCTTCGACAGAAGAAAATTAGGACGTCAAGGATTCAGGAATCATAGTTGGAACCGATCGACAACAACTTTTCTGCCTAATATTTTAACAAGTCTTATTTGTATTGTAGTCTTAGTTAGACTCATTGTTGTAGATGTACGGAATGTTTTTGTATTTTTAAGAATGAAGTTAATTAAAGCGTTGACAACTTTGACCAAAACTATCTTTAAATCAATTTTAAAGACTTTCTTTCATACGTATGTTAAGCACAATTTGGTTTAGTTAATAAACTTAATCTAAAAATGTTTGGTAGTAGGAGTCGAACGTTCCTCAGTTACATCTTCAAAATCTCAAAAATTAGAAGAACAATTTGTAAAAGTGTAATAATTTTCTTTCATAAAGATGATAAGAAGGGAATTCGAGAAGTAAATCAATTTGGTTTTATAAACTTTTAGCAAATGGATTAATAAATAATAAACACTACAAATGCACCTGTCCTTTAAGTAATATTCATTTTGTACTTTGTATAAATATACAGAGAAATGGGTTTAAAACTTTGTCGTATTCTTTTTGGTAAGAATTATTGTAATCTTTTATTTACTACCAGAATAATATATTTTAGAAGATGTTCAATACTAACTTAACAAGGAAGTGCAGTTTTATTATTCAAGAGTAAGTTTCGGTTTTTTTGTATTCAATGATAAAACTAAATGGGTTAAAATGGGTCTATATTAACATTTAACTAAATTATTTCCTTTAACATTATTCAATTAAATATTAATTGATACACTTTTATCGATTTATTAATGAGAGTATATTTTTTTCAATTTTTCTTGCATAACATTCGACATTATTGAATATTCATTGTTGTATTTCGAATTCGAAATGAGGCGTGGAGGGATCGAATGATGTCGAATGAATAAAGTAAATAAAATAAATATTCAGGGCTCGATTTTCCATGGGAACATGCAGATAAAGGTGCACATGCTTATTGAATTGAAAATTCATTCGGAAGATTAAGGCAACGTTCGAATGGAAATTGACTTTTATTCAGGCCGGATCGATGCGGAAAAATACATAATGGTGCGGCCGTTTATACTCTTTCCAATATTTAATGAGGAAACTTTGTGTATCCATGTATGCGTGTGTGTGTGTGCGTGTTTATATAAGGGGCTTTCCAATTCCCGGGCCCCTGTGTATGCGCGAAATTATTTCGCAGGATTCTCATTAGGTTGCGTAAAGGGTCGCAGGGGTTAAACTTGCCCGGACGAACGGTTTAATTAATAAACAGGATAAAACAATAATAACAGAGGTAATGTTGGGATTTTCGATATTGGAACAGAAGGTGGTAAATTGTTAAATAAGTTTATTTCTGTTGTTATTCTTATAAAATAAACCGTTTGATGTTGTAATAGAATTAATTAGAAATTAAAATTGAATGGTGTGAATGAAAAATTTAATGAATAAAAATTGTTCAAAACAAAACGTAAATTTCGTTCCGGAAGCAGAACATGTAAATTCGAGTAATAAACATTGTATAATTTAATTCCGGCCCATTACACGGAAACACGAGGGCGCGTTTCAGTGCGGAAAACACAAGACGAAAAAATCGCGTTTATTGTTTGTACGTACGTGGGTGGATGTGTGTGTGTGTGGAAATTAATCCGATTATTTTCGGTCCATTTGTCCCGCCCACGATATTACACGATATTACGACCGCAATAATTCCCGGCGGCGTCAAGTGTGTAAAGATTTTATCTGGACTCTTAATGGTATTTGATTATCATAATGGAAACAGATAGTAGAGGGGAATTCGTACAGAAGTGCATTAACGTTGGTTATTATCTGTGCTTGGCGATATTATTCTGTTTGCCGGACTATCTATCGATCACGTGGTCGATTTGTATCTCTGTGTGTGTGGGTGAGTGTAACTGAGATTATTAGTTCGGTACATTAACTCTCTAGAGGTTTTGATATTGCTGGAGACAGTTCAGTACGAGCCAATCCAATCTCGATATTAATCATATCTATGTTGTACTTCCAATTAAGAACTATTTATCTATAAGAATTTATTAACTACTCTATACCTACACTTAGCATAAAAATTAATCTATAATTTAATTAATTAATTTAGTGTAAACTTTAAAGAATTTATGGTAGATACAAAAGGATAATTTTAATAGAAACAATTTTATGTGTAGTAATATATTTCGAATTTACATTTCCAATATACAGGGAAATTAAAATTTTCTCCATATTTTACCACTTTACCAACACTATTGACCAGTATATACTTTCTTCACTGCACTCTTGATGAAACGAAATTATAATATTAGGTAATTTCAAATTAAAACACTTGTTTAGTTTCATATTATAATATTCAGTTTCCTGACACGTGTGTAATTCAAAGGAATTACAATAATAAGTTATTTCATGAATGATTTTCTCATTTACCTCGTGGTGAAACATTGTGGAATAATAGGTAATTAATTAAAAACACTTGGTTTGTTTCACTTTAGTGAATTTAATTTCACTTTAGTGAAACAAATCAAGTGTTTTTAATTAATTACCTATTAATAATAAGTTATTTTTGTAATTCCTTTGAGAATGGTCGTCATTGACCGGAACACGTGTCAGAAAACTGAATATTACAATATGAAACTAAACAAGTGTTCTAATTTGAAATTACCTAATACTATTGACCAGTTTTAATTTATATTTCTCATCAGTATAACACAGTTAATTACAGAGAAATAAAACTTCTCTACACTATTTAAGGCGAAGAAGATAATAGATGTTTCCTTAAATAATTTCATATTTATTTATTAATTAATATTAATAAACTATTCCACAGTGTATATATTTTATATATAATTTTTAAACAAATTATTGATTTAAAGTTGGAAAACGTAATTTACAATTGAATTATCTGTCGCTATGTTAATTATAATCAAATAAATTCTAAAACAGATTGTCGGTCCTTATTATTGGGAATATTTGCACATCAAACAATTGAATAATGAAGTCGTTAGTTTCTTCTCGGACGGATCAAAGCTGAATATGGAAATCGATTTATAATCAAATTACTCGACAAGAATTGCGCTTCTCGTTACTGAATTCGTTAGTCGTAGTTTTCTTTTCTGCGCTTCAGAGGGAAAAAGTCAATTAAATAAATGGCAATTAGTTGTTCGTGTTAATTAAAACTTTATTTCAGCTCCAACGTAAATAATTTTGAAACATTGAGGATTTCGTGTAATAACAAAAGTGTTAGTGGCAATTTACAAAGAAAATAAAAATGATTTTTAGCTTTAAGCTTAATGTATGTGTAATGCAGATTTTCCCCTTCAATTCATTCAAAAATTTGTCATAGTTTTACTAAAAAGAATTATTAATAAAAGAATCAGATAAATCAATTAAGTCTTCTTATTTGTTTAAAAATCCATCGACTCGCCGAGGTTTGTTTTTTATGAGTAAATTAAAAAAAAATTGACTACATCTTCTAATATGATAATTTCCTTTTATCCAGACTCTTTCAGGTTAAAATTCACACCTATTCCCATGAATTTGTTCCTCAACAAAGTGTTCCCCATACCATAATTCTTGTGCTTATAATCTAAAATATGCAGATAAGACTGCACTAAAAGTCCATAAACAAAGCCCATGTCCTGCTAGGGCTCCTCAACCCATTTTGGATATACCAACATAGAATAACTACGCAATTGTTCCTTCGAAATCTTGCAAATATCTTGGTATAATATTTGATTCTTAAATAACATTTAAAATTAACACAAAAATCCTTGAAGCAGAGATCAGAAAGAGAGAACGGAATTTAAAAATTTTCGAAACGAAGGAATTGAAATTTGGTCAAGAGTATTCTACGATAGTGAATATTTTACTGGGATAGGTCAAAAGAACGCACAAGAGAAAATATTAATGGCATTGGACAATCAACTAATTACTAGGATAGGTGGAGATTATGCCAGGATTATGATTTATTTGTTTGGAGAAGCCAATAAATAATTAATTTAGATTTGTTCTGAAGAAGCCAATGTTTTCTACATTTTTTTCCTGAAGCATCACTCATACATTAGTAAATGGAAATGGGACCTACTCATCCTAAATTATCATCAAGTTTTAAGCTAAACGATCATTTTAGCTTAAAACTTGATGAATTTTTGGAAGCTAATGGTGATAGAATAAAGAAACTTATACAGGATGGATTTATATCCTTTATATCCCCTAATCAAAAAGCTACCATAAGCTATTATTTTAAGGCGTCTATTGAGACAATCAAATAAATATTCTTTTTCAGAAAATTTATAAAGAGTAGATTGATTATTTTTCTTACTTTTACATTTTTAAACAAACATTTAAAACAAAAAATAAATAGTCGATTAAATGAAGACGAAAAAAACGTTGTGGCGTTGGAACCCGAAGTACAGGTTTGAATGCTTCAAGTTATTGAAGGAAGAAGTTAGCGATATCGTATATTGATGGTTTAAGTTGAATGGATTAAAGAACAACCGTACCACTTAATATTTCCTAGAAGAGAATAGAAGTTTAATATGAGAGGATTATATTCAAAAGAGAAAGAGCGTTTCTATTCATAGAATTTATTTCTTCATATGAATTGTGTATTTAGAATAATTTTAAACAGGTAGATAATAATTGCTTGCGATTTTCTTTGTTATGACTATATGTGAAAGAGAAGTTTTGAATAAATTACAAATAAATAAATATTTGACAAAAAAACAGAAGTTGGAAAGGTAGTCCACCTAGGACGATAAAGAAATTATTCTAAAAATCGAGTCGAAATTATAAGAAAAACAAGTTTCTATAACTCGGGAAATAAAACTAACCACATATGCTAGAGTGAAAATGATGACGATTCGTAAAAAAATATTACAAAAGTCTTCAAATGACCAAGGTATTTCGTTCAAGAGTTATAACTAGAGAGCGGATAAAAAAGCTTAAAAAATGTGAAAAAAAGCACTTAAAAAGGCACAAAATTTAGAGAAAAAAAGCATTAAAAAAGCATAAAAACAGGAAAAAAGCATAAAAACACGAAAAAAGCACTAAAGAAAACTATATTTTCTTGATATGTTACACGTTTATCAACATATATTACAAAGAAATTTGGCTTAAAACTAAAATAAACATACTTTCTTTACGCAATATATAATATCATGTAAGTATTTAAAAATTAAATTGTAATTTTGTATACGTTTCAAAAATCTATTCATAAAAGGGTTTAATTGTAAAAATTATTACTTCTGACGCTCAATAAATTTTTGAAAGTAGAAAAGCTTCTCTTTATTTTAAATTATAGCTGGATCCACTTGAAAATTGCCATTCAAAATCAAGTTTAATTTATTTAATATTAAAAATCCTTCATTTTCAACGAATACTTCTTTCGATATTATTTTGATTTCTTGGCCAATGCATGCAGGTATTTTCTAAAATGAATCTGCTTTTATAAAGATTTGATTGTGTTGCTCACAAAATTTAAACGCGATTTTATGTAACTCAATTGTTTTGAAGGAAGCTCTTGTTTCTTAAGAACTGTTTAACAGTCTTTAACTGATTTGCTTGTCGTTTCGGGAAAGTTGTATATAACCTTATTAAATTCTTCAAAATTGTTCGCATAGTACATTGTAGCATATAGCCAAATTCCCCATTTTGTTAGCACTGGTTTATGGGGCAGTGAGATATCAGATAATGACTTCTTGAATAATTGTACTCACAGAAGAATATAAGAACTATTTTTCCATATTTAATTAAATCTACAAATGGAAATTTCATTCTTATAGTTTCAGAAATTCGTTTCTATTCATGTGCTAAACTTGTACAATGCACAAAATGCATTATTAGTAAAATTTTGTAACTTGGTATTGTCTACGGCAAAAATAAGCTTGTCAGTCCACCATTTATAAATTTTGCTATAATGTTATTATCAGTTTTCTTCAATTCTTTTGTATATATCAAAATACTGTTGGTCGGATGTCTTGATGTTAAACTCATATTATTAAATTAAACAAGTCTGTGGTTTCATCCACACCAAACCACATATAATTATTGTTAATAATATCTTTAATTTTTTGTATGGTTTCATAGTATCTAAGAGCTACATAATTTTTTCTCGGGAATGCGTATTTTACAATATTTTCCCAAGAAAGATTTAAATGCATTATTTTGTAATTTTCTTAAAATGATATTAGAATGTAAAAGTATTTTGCACAAATGTGAATTTAATTGAAGATGATGCTAAAGATTGTGAAATTGTGCTGTTTTGTTAGTTCAGCTTTGAACTTTTTCAAACGTTCTTGACGTAGTGTTGTTATAACATGTTTTACATACAAGTCTTGACTAGTTAGGATGCAGTTGGGAACTAAAATAAAACTTACTATTTTTAAACATGCCTTACAAAATAATGTATAATTTTCACTTATTAATTCTGGATAGCCTCTAATTAATTCTTGTATTGTGGTTTTCACCTTTTGCATTATGGGTTAAATATACATGTGAATTATATAATATAAATTATCTGTGATTCCCCAGGTTAATACGATTCACGCATATAGTAATTTTTGATAAATAAGCAAAGTTTTTGGAATGTCAATTCAATAGTTTATGAATGCGAGTTTGAATATGAAAATTAACGAAAACGGTAAATATGCGCCAGTCGTCCCATCGGTACTTTTGCCGAGAGAAGGAAATTGATACGGTTGCAGAACACCTGATTATTAGCTATCACTTAAATTTGTTTACATTTAATACTTACTGGGGCCTCTATTTATTTTTTAACGACGTTTACATCCGGAATATCATAGGTGTGATTCCTATGAAGCGTTCGTCTGTATTATCTGAATAATGAGACAGTCTATTATATCTACTTATTTATAAACGAATCCATTGTAAATTGGTAATTTATACTAATATTTATTAATAATAAAATTCATTATAATTATTGTATCATATTATGAAGATTTTTAACAATTATGTTGTCAAAAGACACGAAGAAAATATGTAATACAAATATAATCTATAAATGATGGGATACAGATTTTTACAAAAATTCTCTATATTAGCACATTAATTTAATATCAGCGTGAAATTATTATTAAATGTTTTTTAAATGTTTAAGAAAATGCTCCAAATAAGCATCAAAATCTAAAAAAAGCATGAAAATAAGCATAAAAAGTCAAAATAAGCACAAAAAGTCAAAATAAGCAAAAAAGCCCAAAAAAACTTAGCGCTAAGTAATCACATTCTTCACGATTCGTATAGATATTAAGAAATTTTTTCGATGCTATTAATATTATGGATAAGCATAATGCTAGAAATCCGCTCTCTAGTTATAACCATTAAATGAAAAACAAATGAAAATCAAATTTTCGTTTTTACCTTCTGCAATAAAACATTTGTAAATACTGGATGCAAGAATTTTTTAAATCCTACCTTTCGTTTAAAAGTTAGGTTCAAAAAAAGAAGAACAAATAAAAATAGAAGTTTCATTTTAAACGTTTACAACAACTATGCGATATTTGTAAACAATCAGGTGTAAAAATTGTTGAAATTCGATCTTTCGCTTAAGTGTAATGATCAAAAAAATGTCAAATTTGCTTATGCGGTTTAAACACAATTTTTAATTTAGTGTTTCCCAGAATTTTTGGTTGTTTGTTTGTTTTGATTGAAATCAGGGACTAACACTTATGCTTTTAACTCAGTTAAAAATATTTAGAAAAATCTGTTGAAATTACTTAATTTTGATGGCCTATATCTTGGTCATTTGAAGATTTTAAATTTTTTTTTTTAGAAATCATCATCATTTTCACTCTAGTATATATAGTAGTAGTTAATTTTATTCCCTGAGTCACCCCTTATACACCCTTTATAATACACGAATTGATATAAAGGCAGAAAATCTCTGGTGACCTATGTGTGAAAGTATAAAGGGTCTATTATAAAAGTATTGCGCATTTTCTCTAAAACAAAAAATATTTTCATTGATCGTACCGGTACAAATGCTTAGAATTCTTCTAAATACTCTCCCACAGCATCAATACACTTGTGGAAGCGTGTCAGCTATGCTTTGAAGGTACCCTAAAACTCGTTGATGGGAATGTCTCTTAGAAACGTTGTAAAATGCTTTTGTATGCTTTTCCACAGAATCCCAATGCTTTCCTTTAGCTTTCTTTTCAATCAGGTAAATAAAAAAGTCGCTCTTAGCCAAGTCGGAACTGTAAGAGACTGGGTGTTGCTGCAGGCCAGGAAATTGGTAACGATGAAGGCCGTGTAGCTGCGGATTTTGTCATGGTGGAGACTAACGGTATCTTTGATGTCAGCCCTCATGCGCGCATCCCGGCGTTTCAATCTCTTGAGCACCTACAGATAAAAGGCTGAGTTAAAGTTTCTCCCTGCAGTACTCAAACACATAAACTCAAAATGGACTTTTTATGCTAATTGCTGCTCTGCCTTTTCGATTATGGGTCATACTTGAACATCCAGGATTCATCTCCGGTTACGATAGAGTTAAGAAAGCCGGGCTAATTTGGAATCAAACCCAACAATTCTAGACAGCGTGAAACTCGCAGTTCTTTCTAGTCTTACGTCAACACTTTCGGCAAAAGCTATTAATTGAACAATTGGTTGTGGGCACATTTATTAATCGGCGCATTCATTGTCTCAATCCCTTACTCACTACGAATTCCGAAAAGTTTAACATTGTCTTCTTACTTGCTTTCTCATGATTCTAGTCTATTATTTTTGCTCCAAAGAGTTCAACATGTGTTCTTTTTTTGTTAAAGAGGTCTCGAGGAAAATACTTATACGTACGGTTATTATCCTATTTCTTCTCTGAAACGTAGACTATCTGTTTTACTTGTTAATACAACCAGTTTGCCATTAGCTGCTACTAACTTACTAACATATACCCGACTAAATTTTTGAGTGTCTGAACTTCAGTAATACATGTACTAAACATGCTTATTCAGAGATGCTTTTTAATTTTTAACCAAGTCTATGCGTTAATTATAAGTGTAGTGTATTATAAGTTTTCAAAGAATTTATCATTTCCCAACATACAATCATTTTTAATTGTTCAGGGAATGTACTCGTATCTGATCTATATTTAGCCTCTATCAATAAGTTTAGACCATACTTGCATTAACATTCAAGCAATATTTTTTAAATTATTTTTATCATTTAAACAAAAATATTATGAGAAGTCTTTATAAAAATTCTCACTGAAAGAATTCTAACAGGTTTTCCCGATATCTGTCGATGTCCTTAGCCTGTTTGCATGTAGCAGCAATTTAATTCAAATAACCTTAGTTATCCTAAATGTAGCAATTTATCGTGTCTCAGACTTCCTCCTTTTTCGACGACATATTCCATAAAGTTGATTTTTTGACTGGTTTTTATTCCATATTTTATTTCTTCCTGAACCATTTTGACAATTTTTATTATCCTATGTCAAAGAATTTGAGGTTTTTAGCGACAGCTGAAAGATATTCACCAATATCGATTCACTTCATACAAGAGCACTCAAAGTTCTTTATTGTTCTTCATATTAGCAAGTTTTCGCATTTTGGGAGCGTTCACCGTTATTATTTATACAGAAAATCCAGAAGTGAGCCATTTTGAGCATCGTCATTGGATCCTGTTCCTCCATTCCTTTAATAAATCCACTGATCTTGTTGAATAAACTTCACCTCAAATAAATCATAGTGTGACTTACGTCATTAAGCTATTATTCCAATTACTTGTTGTTCTTTACTCACTATGGCAATAAATAAATGATCACAAGAGTATAAGAAAAAATGGTGATGTGACCACCACAGAACTTTTCCTATATTTTACAATTACTTGTTATATGAATTTCATTTAACTAATATAGTTTATTAGCCACAGGAAAAATGTCAAAATTATTAATTTTTTTAATGAACTTTATGAAAAAGTTTTGTTAACTTATGTCGTATTTTTCAAAATTTCTTAAATTTCAAAATTTGTTTGAATAAATTGCTTATGTTTTACTGATTGGAGGGTAAGTTAGAGGCCACCCACACACCATACATATTTAACTTTAATTACTGATCGCCTCGCGGTTTACAATAACTTTAATTGCAAAAAGTCCAGAAAAAAATTATTTGAATAGTACTATTACTGATAAGAAAACCTTATAATTTAGAAGAAGTATTAGGAAATATTCAGAAAATATAAAGCTAAAATCTAACCATTTCTAAAAATCAGTTTGGAAATTTTAATTAAAGAAATTTAGGAGCAAAATTCTTAAAATTTTGAAGAAAAAATGCTAGAGATACTAGGATTTTTTTTTTGTAAAATTTCAAAAATAATTGATGAAATATCACAATATAACACAATACTTAATATTACTTATGAACAATTATTAAAACAAATCTGAAAAAAGGGCTATAATATTCTAATAATCTGGAAAGGTAACGGTTGAAGAAAAACATTGGATTTGAAAAAATACATTACAAAAAAACCTAATAATACAAAGCTACAATTTCTCAGAAAAGTATGTGGAAAATTCTAGAAATTTCTAAAGAAACTTCTAATCTGATACTTTTTACAAACCAGAAAGGGAAACCCTAAGAAAACTCTGAGAATTTAATATTAAAAATTCATTTAGAATTCAATAGAAACATTAGAATTTTATGTAAGAAACATATCAAAAAGTTATTGAAAAAAGTTCAAGAATCCTAAAAATGTTTCTAAAAATTTTTAATAAAATAATTCGGAAATGGTAATAATTTTTCGTAAAATAGAAAAATAGTTTTCGAAAAATCTTGAAGTCTAGAAGAAAAAGTGGTTTGATAATAACCAGAAAATGAAAATTAAATTTAATTTCTAGAATTAAAGTATTAATAATACACATTTTTAGAAATTTATTGTATTTTAGAAATTTCTACAAATATACCATAACATAATTAAAAAATGGTGATAAATTATCTAACAAGGAAAGAAAAATTGTTTAAACATTCTAGAAATCCTCAAAACAATCTATAAAGATTGTTGAACCTCTAAAAAATTTAGAAGAGATATTTCTTAAAATTTATGTAGAATTCAATAGGAAAATTAGATTTTTTTTCAAAAAGGACAATTGTACGAAATCTAGAAATTTGAAAGAGAAACTCGTATTCTAGAAATAAAAACAAACGACTGAAATTAAAAGCATAAAAGAAAAATATATTTAAAATATTAATAACATAAAAAATTCTGAAAGTAAAGAATTCTTCAAAAAATTAAAGAAATATTAATATGCAAAATTCTAAAATTACTGAAAAAATGCATTCTTCAAAAATGCAGAAAAACACGTAAAAACAGTTTTATAAATCTAAAAAAATAATAGTAAAACACTTGTGATGAATTCTCAAAAAATTAAAGAAAATTGTTGTAAAATTTTGCATAGTTGAAAAGTTTAGGTGATATAAAACAAAAAATGTATAAACTTCTTTACAAATTACTGAAAAAATCCTGAAACTAGGAAAATTAAGGGAATGGTGATAATTAAAAAATAGAAGAAAGTTCTAAAAATTACAAAGGTAAATTTCTTGAAAATTCTAAAAATCCTAACTAAATTTAGAGTAAATTCAAAAGTATTTAAGAAACTCTGGAAAGAAAATCTTGCAATTTGAGAAAAACATTCCTGAGATTTGGATAATATAAAGAAACCTGTGTTAAAATACTTGATATCTGACATAAAAATTGGTGAAATATATATCTTAAGAAATGGCAGAAATTTCTTTAAAAGTAATTTAAAAAAAGTATCACAATTTATAAAAGACATAGTTGAAAACTATATTCAAAGCAATAATTGTTATTAATAAAAATAATAAACATCTTTATTTATAGAAAAAAGAAAATAATTTACTTGTAATTAACAAAATGACAATGGTATTATACAATCATTGATTTTTCCTGTCAAACCAAGAATGGAAGAAGTGTAATTGGGCGAAAACTTGACACATCTGATGTATCTTCGCCAGTTTTAGGAATGCATGTGATAATACCCTTCTTCCACTCATTGGGCAGGGTTTTTGATTGTTATTTTTTTTTTTTTTTCGAAAGGTGAAAAAAATTTTTATAGAAAAAGAAAATTTTTGAGTGTGTAAATTAATAACAAATTATATACATTATACGTGAAAAGGATTTAAATCAAGCTTAAATGAGATTAGTCATTTATATTTAAACTTAAATTTATCCCACCCTCCAATGAATAAAACGTAAGTGAAGGTTTTAATTAAAAGATGTAAAATATAAAAAAATACAAGATAATTGCAATTTTTAGAGATTTATTCATACAAATTTTTCACTAATTTTTGATGATGTTTTACCGATTGAAGGGTAGGATAGAGGACACCCACCCACCCTACATATACATATAAATTTCAATTACTGATCTTCTTGCGGTTTGGAGTAAAATTAATTACAAAATTTTTTTAATCAAAAATAAATTCAATAGGTAAAATTTTCAAGTGAGTAAATTAATAAAACTTTATACTTCTCGTTTTCTGTTCGAACCTACACATGTAACAATAAGTCTGTTTCCATGTGGTTTGGTGAAAAACTTAGGAAAATGAGACATACTATGAGACTTCTACAGGAGCATTACGATAGAAACCCCTCTGATAGGTCAAAAATAGAATGCGATAAGTTTAGAAGTTATTACCGAGAGGCAATTAAAACAAAAAAAAATGTCAAATTACAGAAAACATTATTAAGCATGCAAAAAATAAATCAAAAGCAGCATGTTTTGTTATCAATATTGAACGTGGTCTAAGCAACTCCTCCAAATATGAGTGCGATGTGTCTTGTGAAGATTTAAATTTATTTTTTACAAATGTAGCTGAAAAATTATACAGTTCACTACCACAAGTAACAGTTAGCCTAGATGTTCAGATGAGACGAATGCAGATATTCAGTTTGAATTTTTACCAATTTCACAGATTATAGTAAGAGCAGGTATTGATAAACTTAAAAATAGTTCTGCTCTTGATAAATATGGGTTTATTACCCAACTAATAAAATATATAAAATATGTCTTGATAGAGCCATTAACTAAACTTATAAATATTTCAATTTCTACCTCTGCATTTCCGGACGTATTAAAACTAGCAAAAGTATTACCTATTTTCAAGGAAGACGATCGAAATGATGCTGGAAAATATAGACCAATATCTATATTACCCATCATTTCAAAGATCATTGAGTATATTTTGAAAACACAAATTGTAACTTATTTTGAAAAAAAAAATTTATTTTATGTAAAGCAATTTGGATTTAGAGCCGGAAAAAATACTGTAAAGCCCCTTCAGGATTTATGCGAGATAATATTTGAATGCTTTGAGAACAGGTCTAACTGCATAGGGTCGTTTTTGGACTTAAGCAAAGCATTTGATTGTGTCTCGCATAATTTGTTGCTTAAAATCTGGCCAAATATAATTTTAACTTAAAGAGTCTCGATCTGATATCATCTTATCTATCCAACAGAGTACAAGCAGTAGAAGTGAATGGCAAAAAATCATCAATTCTACCCATACTACATGGGGTTCCACAAGGATCAATTTTGGGACCTGTATTTTTTCTAGTATTTATTTATGATCTCCCAAAGTCTCTTGATGGCCCATCTATCCCACCCTTCAATCAGTAAAACATAATTTAACGTTTTAGTTAGAAGTTGTAAAATGTAAAGAAGCATAAAAGAATGGTGATGTGGTCATCATAGTAATTTCCTTACATTTCTCTCGAATGTTAAGAATTTTATAAAAAGCATGTTTTACTAAAACTTGTTTCTCATTCCCTTTAACTTTTGTCTGAAAAATTTTAACTTTTAAATTTTTAACTTTTGTCTGAAAAATTTTGTAATATTTTTCATATTCAAAAAAATCGTATAAAACAAAAAACGGTCTAGAGTAAACATCCACTTCCGGTTTTTGAATGTTTTCCAAAAGCTTTTCGGTTTTAATTTTTAACAATTAAACCTTAAGATTAAAGTTTCATCTCAATAGGATCATTCGTTTTTGAAATACAGCGCCCACAGACATTTTCATACACGAAAACAATACTTCCCCTATATATACTCTATAGGAAAGGTAAGAAAAAAACAAACATCAAACTTATTAAAGACTAATTAAAAGGTTAAATAAACACTTGGTTTTGTTTTACAATTTTTTTCTAATGAACATAAAAATGTTTTACCTCGGGTTAAGTGAGAATTTAATCCATCATTTATTAAAGACTTTAAATCAAATAAACAGCTAGTTGTTTTGATAAGCTTCAACTTCTTCGAAGTGTTTATAGCTCCTTCTCGAAATATTTTTTTGGCATCTAGTTTACTTATTCAAAGAAACTTTCATTATGGTGATTTTCATTCGAACAACAATCCTGACTACTTGTAATATAGAATGACCTCACAAGCGACTTCTACGAGTCGTTAAAATAATAAACATATAATTCGATCCCCGCACTAATTAACCCCTGAGCATCACTTAATCCCAAAACTATCCCTAAGCTCGTCTCGAATCCAGTATCCGGTAAGCGCAAAACTTTCCCCCGGTGCGCACGCCGTATAAAATTTGCTTTGATAGTTTCGGCACCGTCCGTCCGTCCAGGAATTTCACGGTCTCCGGCGTGTATCGAATTTAATTTCATGACGGAACGCGAGCGGCGGGCGGCAGGGGGCGGGCCGAGGGGCCGAGTTTAACGCGGACAAAGTTATTTACAAATGAGGTTAATAACTTCGCCTTCGGGCGTCCATAATTTTCCCCAGTTCCGAACGTGAAATTTAATTACTCGAACGAATGAAATTAATTAACAACGAGAGAAATATCACGACACTCGATGAATGGCATTTTTGCGATTCGATTGAAAGTTGAATCGATGAATGGAATTAAATATTTAATTCTGCTTTTAGTAGGTAAGTGTAATCTGTATTAAAATTTGTTTTTAATTATTTTTATTTTCAAACAGTAAAGGTCTTCTTTAAAGTTTGAAAATGATAATTATAGCTATTTTATGATATAATTGGATCATGTCATGTCCATAAAGTAGGTTGCAGCACACATAAAAATCTCCTTGCGAATCAATAAAAATATATATACATACAGTGCAATTTGAAAAAAAAAGTTGATCGTCTTTTGTCAAAAACTGGATGCAAGAAAAAATATCAGTACAGTTCATATTAAAGTCTTTTAAAAATCATTTAATTTGATGTTTTATTTATTCAAATCGGATCAAAAATAAGCGAGATACAGCACCAAAGGTTTTTCGTCAGTCAATATACGGGGTGGGCCAGATACAAGTTTCTTTTTAAAAATGCAATAAAATGCACAAAATTTAATTTTTTCCATGTATTATGGCTTTATTATTGAGAGCAAATATTCCCATTAATTATGGAACACAACTTCGTTTAAGTGGCTGCCTCGTCTGGATTTGTAGTAGCGCATTCTATCATTCCAATTTTCCAAGACCTTGTTGATGATTTCGGGCTATAACTCACGGATTTCTTGGATGATATTGGCCAGAAGTGCATGCATCGTTTTTGAATTGTTGGCATAACATCGTTTCTTCACGGTGCCCCACAAAAATAAATCCAAAGGGGTCAAATCGCGGCTCCGAGGCAGCCCATTGACATTGCCAAGACGGCTGATAACACGATTTGGAAATTTGGTGCACAAAAGAACGATTGTGGCATGGGCTGTATGGAATAGCGTGCCATCCTGCAAGAACCAGGGGTCATCCAAATCCATGTCTTCAATTTTAGTAAAAAAAATTCGGATAACATGGCTCCGTAATGCTCACCATTGCCGAAACGTTGTTCCCAGCCTTATTTTCAAAGAAAAATGGTCAAATGAAGCCATCACTCCACAATTCGCACCAAACTCTCAATCTCTGTGATTGCATTGGTTTCTCGACAATAACGTGCAGGTTTTCCGTCCCCAGATGCGTCAATTTTGTTTGTTAACGTACCCGCCAAGATGAAAATGTGCCACGTCAGAAAAAATGATTTTTAAGCACTCACTTTGGAAATAAGTTTGGCATATTTCTTAAAGTTGTTCAAGCGTAAATCGACTCATTTTATACCGCGGAGGTATGATACTAACTTTCAGTCAAGATTTCGAACTGAAAAAAGCTGTCAGTATCAAAATAATCTATAATTTAAAAAGAAACCACTAGTTGGCCCACCCTATATATACAGGGTCCTGCAACAGTGCGTCAAGCTTTCCTAGCGCCTTTCTCGTAAGAGATAGAAAAAAATGTTTCATATAAAAATTTATTGAATTAAAAATCTCTATGCCGTAAAATTATTTTCAAATATACAGGGTGTCCCAATTTTGCGTTATAACAAAAACAAACATTTTTTTAAATGGAACACCCTGTATATTTTTTCATTTTATAATTTGGATAGTATTTTATAACTTAAACCTTTTTTTGGTTTTTAATTTCGATATGGCATTTCCGAGTTATTGACGTTTTTCTGAAAAAAATGTAAAAAGCGGAGGTTCACAAAAAAAAATTCTGATGTATTTAAAATTTAAGAAATTTTCTTTTTCCTATGGTTGGTCATAAGTACTGTTTATGTACCAGTGTTAAAAATTTTCACTTTTGAGGAACCCTGCCTTTGTATCAGACACGCCATTTTCTAAAATTTCAAATTGTCGTAACTCTTTTTTTTTAAATGGAATCATATATTTTTTTAAATTTCATATTATTCTGCATCTAATTTCTTACAAAAAATATTAAGCATACCCTATACCTAAAAGTGATATTTTTCAAGATATAAAAAAATTTATATTTCAAACGGTCCTTGAATACGAATTTGTTTTTGAATAGATAGCCATGACTGAAAAAATGCATCTGTCAATTAAACAATTAGTTTGACATGTAAATGGGAGGTGTGAATTACAAAAAACAAAAGAAGAAAGCCTATCATCAACGAGGAACCAAAAAGGCATAAGCGAGAGGTCAGTACAAAGCATTCTGAAGAAAAATCGATATCAAACATATCATATTCAGCTACATAAAGAACTGAGTAATACTGATTTTCAATTTCGTTCCGAATTTTGTTTCTGGGGAAGACAGAAAATACAGGAGGATCTTTGGTTTTTGCAATATATTTTATTCACGGATGAGGCGTCATCCCATAACAACGGATCTGTCAATAGGTACAATTTTCACTATTATTTAACTGATAATCCGCATGTTATGAGACAAGTTGATCATCAGCATTGAATGTCTGGGGCGGAATTTTTGGAAACCATGTTGTAGGTCAACATTTCTTCGAGGGCCATCTCAGTAGGTCTATGTATTTGTACTTCTTGCAAATTGAATTACCCGGAACGTTAGCTAATGTACCCTAACTAACAAGAAACAGGGTGTGGTTTTAACAAGACGGAGCACCTGCCCAATTTTCACAAGACGTGAGGGCATTTCATTTTTCCCAACCAGTGGATTGGTAGGAATGGACCCACCAAATGACCTGCTAGATCTAAAGATCTAACAAAACCAGAAATTGTTTATAAGGAATCACCAATAGCACTGAATATCATATGCTTGATATCGATTTTTCTTCAGAATGCTTTGTACTGACCTCACGCTTATGCCAGTTCCTTCACCAATGTCTTTTTGGTTCCTCGTTGATGATAGGCTTTCTTCTTTTGTTTTTTGTAATTCACACCTCCCATTTACATGTCAAACTAATTGTTTAATTGAAAGATGCATTTTTTTCAGTCATGGCTATCTATTCAAAAACAAATTCGCATTCAAGGACCGTTTGAAATATAAATTCTTTTATATCTTGAAAATTATCACTTTTAGGTATAGTGTATGCTTAACATTTTTTGTAGAAAATTAGATGTAGAATAATATAAAATTTAAAAAAATATATGATTCCATTTAAAAAAAAAGAGTTACGACAATTTGAAATTTTAGAAAATGGCGTGTCTGATACAAAGGCAGGGTTCCTCAAAAATGAAAATTTTTAACACTGGTACATAAACAGTACTTATGACCAACCATAGAAAAAAGAAAATTTCTTAAATTTTAAATACAACATCAGAATAATTTTTTTTGTGAACCTCCGCTTTTTACATTTTTTTCAGAAAAACGTCAATAACTCGGAAATGCCATATCGAAATTAAAAACCAAAAAAAGGTTTAAGTTATAAAATACTATCTAAATTATAAAATGAAAAAATATACAGGGTGTTCCATTTAAAAAAATGTTTGTTTTTGTTATAACGCAAAATTGGGACACCCTGTATATTTGAAAATAATTTTACGGCATAGAGATTTTTAATTCAATAAATTTTTATATGAAACATTTTTTTCTATCTCTTACGAGAAAGGCGCTAGGAAAGCTTGACGCACTGTTGCAGGACCCTGTATATAATATATTTAGCTGCTTTTCTAGTCTAAATTCAAATAATGACGTTTTGCTTCATATTTAATTGAAACATAGCTTAATAATTAAATACAGTTGTTTGCTAAATTATCTAAGTTTAGCCTTGTTGAAGTTTTATAACTGCTCTTTCAAATTAGGTGCAATACGTTTTGAAGAACTAATAAAATTTAATAGAATCCTTAATTGAGAGAATAAAATGCTTCCATGAATTTATTTTGCCCGTTAAGAATCGAAATAAGGGAGACTATTATTGTAAATTGCTATTCTAACTGGAGGGTTGTTATATATTTGTGCCGAAAAGTTAGAAAAATGGGTTTGTTTCAAGTATCTAAAATTGTATTCTAGATTGTTACCATTGAACACTACCCAGGGGCATGGGTAGCTTATTTTAAGATGTATACATTGATGTTTGACAAGTAATTCTTGATACTCAACAAGTTGCCATTTCAAATACCTTATTTTTATTTAGTACATGAGAATTTCAATATCTGCCACTATCCTACTAGTCTAACAAATGATTAAGGAGAAAAAGCGCTCCAATGCACACAACTCAACCAGATGAGACCGTAAAAGAGGTTGTATCTAAGCAGAAGGTTAAAAAGGAAAAGGCTTTGAAATACTATAAGGCTCAAGATCTTATCAATTCATTCTGTGAATGATGCCTGCACTTTATTTTATTATAAACTGTTTGAAGTTTTTTAAGATAACGTTCCTTTAGATAAACATAGTTCAAGTAAATTCCACCCATGGTTTTTAGGTAGACTTAAGAGAAAATTTCGTGAGAAGAAATAAAATTCAAATTCCCTATCACAGTTATTTAAAGTGAGATAGTCTAATTTACGATGTGAAGTGAAATTACTTTGTGAAATAGACTATAATTCGAAAATGATGGTAGCGACCGTTACTATGTGGTAGTTCATTTTAAAACTATGTTTAGACTATAATTTAATTATTAGCACCACTGAAAATAAAGTATCGAGGGAACCAAGTAAATTCTGTAATTTTATCAATACTGTTCGTAACGAATCATCAGTTCCTCCTAATATGCAATATGAAAATAAAAATCTTTATCCACCATTTGATGTCTTAAAAGCTTTTGCAACGCATTTTTCTAAATCATATTCTGAACCTTCTAAATCTAACACTAGTGAAATTCAAGTCAATCAAAACGCATAATTATCTTATTATTTCTACAACTAGTACCGACACCGTGATTGAAGCACTTGCAATATTGGGTAATACATTTAGCGCAGATCCTGTTGGTGTACCTGCTATAGTCCTTAATAATTGCCGTTATTTCTTAGCTACACCCTCAGAGCATATTTTTAATGTTTGTCTTACTTCGAACGAGATTCCTGTATCTTGGAAAAGGTCACGATTTACACCTATTTTAAAATCAGGTAATAAAGGTGAAGGGTCGAACTATCAACCTATTGCTCTTATTTCTAACAGAGCTAAGTGGTTTGAGCTGATACTTTGTAAATACAAAAATATATTGCACTCTGACATCCTGGCCCATGCGGCATATTATAAAGATCGGCAGGGCGCTGTGTTAGTATCAACAAACCATTAAACATGACAGGCCCTAATATTTATGACAGAGAGTGAGCCGAGAGTTAGTGGTGTTAAATTACAGCTTCTTGAAATAGATACGTACGGTCTGCCTAGAATGTCGAGTGGGCCCGATACCAGATGTGTACGGCAAAAAATGCCGAGGCCCAAATCCATCCCGACCGAACAAAATTTATGACTTGTTTACACTTGTTGAAACCACTAATTACATGTAACGAAACATGAGACGAAAAATCCATGGGACGGGATGTCTATATCGCAAATATATACGTATATAACCTTAGACCTTAAAAAATCGATAGTTTCCAATATTTTGCTTCAAACTTAATTAATAATTGCCCTCAGGTTGATGTCATATACACTGACATATGTAACCCTTTTGATAGAATCGATCATAAATTACTTTTAAATAAATTAAAACTTCTGGGACCTTCTCCTAATCTTTGTGATTTATTCAATAACTATCTACCGAATAGATCTTTAATGTTGGAATATAGGAGTTTTATGTCAAGACAATTTATTGCAGTATCCGGTGTTCCTCAGGGCTCTAACCTTGGTCCAGTGCTATTTAATTGTTTTATAAATAATACAACTGGTAATGTTAAGCCAAATATCTTAATGTTTGCATATGACGTGAAAATATGCAGCTATATACACCATGGATGATTGTCTAAAACATAACTTGGATCAAATAGTGCAATGTTGTCAAGATAATAATATATCCTAAAATGTAGCTAAATGCAAGGTTATGTTACATAACTCTGTAATATTGTACGATTATAACATTAATTAATTTAATCTGATTATTGGGCATTTATCGTAATGTTGCGTTTCACTATTATCTCTATTTTTTGCTCATTTCCTTTGTGTATTGTATTGTAGTTTGTTTTTTTCAATCTGTAATTTGACTCGTTTCATTGATAGAGTAAATAATAAATAAGGCTGGTAAAAAAGTATTACGGAAAAATATGAAGACACTGTAGATTGTATAAATCGATCTGCAGTAACATACGCAGGTGGGTTTTTAAGTTCGCGGAATGAAATAGAACGAGATAAAATAATATTACAAAATTATTTTTCTTTTTCAATATATTCACCTGCAACCTTAATACACTTCCTAGATCTATGAAAAATGTGCATACTTTACTTCTTCATCGGTAGCAAATTTCTCTTCTCGAAGCTCTTTTTTCGGATTTGGAAAGCTATAATAGTCGCTGTAGGCCAAATCTGTCATATATGGTGGATGATTAATGATATCGAAGCCAACCTTATGTAAAGCAGCCAACGCAACTCGGCCCTTGGGAACAGGAGCGCTGTCGTGCAAGAGCAGAACACCTTTGGTTAAACATCTTCCACTTTTCTTTCTAATAGCCTTTTTAACTCTAAAAATTTATGTCCCAGAAATCTGTCGCCATAAGCTTTCCCGTCGACTGCGACACTTTGCTTAGACAAGGTTCATAGTGATGAACTCAAGTTTCATTCCCAGTAACAATTTTCTCCAAAAAAAAACATCCTTGTCGTCATTACAATGATTCAAAAACTCACCTTATCACTAGACACGCTGCTGTTTTTGTGGCGGTGTGAGCAATTTAGGCACCCATCTTGCACTGACTGATCATTATGTAGCACCTTTAATTTGGTTGTTTGAGATATTTCAACCATTTCTAAGAATTGTTTCTTCTTAAAACGTGCATCCTCCCTTTATTACTTTTTAGATTTTTACGACGAGATCTGAAGTGGTGACCTTAACAGACCGCGTTGCTTGAAGAGGTAGTACCACTTGTATACCATGTTTTTTCTGGACAAGAGAACCCGTAAACAGATGATATTCATAAAAATGTAAAATAGAAAACCGAGCGAAGAAAATTAGCAGGAAATTTTGAAGAGACCAGTTGGAAGAATCAGCAGTAAGGGACACTGGAGTAAGCTTTAATTTAATTTCGTTAAGGTGCTATTCATAGGTAAGATCAAATTGAATATCACGTCTCTAATGAGAGCAAAGAAACGTGTATGCTAAAGTTCAATTTTCTAGCTATACAGATTAAGTAGAAACATAAGCAGTAAGATGACTTATATGATTTGCGGGAAACGGAGTTTTACAAATAACCAGAACTCTATTCTGAGTTTAAAAAAGTATATATTAAAGGCTACGAAGTGGCCGATGAACTCGTAAAAAGAGGTGCAAATGCCACTCCTATAGGACCTGAGCCGTTTTGTGGACTCTCCATGGTGCACAGAAGAGAGGTGGTGCAAAAATAGAAAGAGGACAGAAGAGCATTGGAACAATGTACCAGGTCTACGTCAATCCAAATGACTCATGAAACTCGATCACAGCCACAAGGTGCTTGGACTCACAAAGAACGAGCTAAGAACTTTCACCGGACTCATAACAGGGCATTGTGCCCTCCGATACCATTTGTGGAAAATGGGAAAAGAGGAAAGAGGAAACTGCAGATTATTTGATTCGGCAGATGAAACGACCGAGCTCATACTATGCACTTGTGTCGCGTTTGTTCACAAGCATCTTTTACACTTCGGTAGGGACCGATTATCCCAGAAAGAAGTGAGCACCCGCAAGAAAGTTACCAGGTTCATGGAGGACGTGGGAGTGATTGGTTAAGGAACAATAGATCTTTTAGGTTGCAGCTCAAGAGAGGCTAACACACCTCACTAGCACCTATAACCTATATAACATATACCTCACTTTTAAAACATAATAATGCAACGCACCCCTACGAAGTAGAGATAAGAAACTTATAAAAAATATCGAGGAGTATGCTTGCAGTCCACAATTCCAAAATTGCTGGATGGAACTATTACTATACAATTTCTTTGAACGGGCCAAAAATATCCGATGGCAGCACGGTTTTTTGTTGATGTTATATACACCGATTTTGCAAAGGCATTCGCTAAACCATTCTGTGCTACAGAGTAAGTTGTGAGAGCTTGGTTTTTATCCAAGTGTTGTGTTATGGTTAAGTCTTTTATAACAGATCGGGATGTAAGTATTAATGTTAATAAAGTTGATACTTGTTGAGCTACCTTCTTGATGGAGCAAGATGTAAAAAGACTTGTTAAGTTCCATATTATTACTTTTATTTTCAGATTCCTGACACGTGTTTCGAAAATTTATTTATTTATTTATATATTTATATATTTATTTAAATGATCGGGTATGATCGAAATACGTGTCAGGAAACTGAAAATAAAAGTAATAATAATAAATAATAATAACAAGTGATTTTCTTCGCCAAATTTAATGTTAATAATTTTAAATCTTCATATTTCAATGTGAATTCTAGTGTGCCCCAAGGTTCACACTCTATTTTAGCTATTTATTAACGATGTTGTGGAAGTAATTAAGAGATCTGAATGTTTGTTATATGCGGACGATCTAAAGCTGTACAAAATAATTAACAATTTGGATTGTTACGCACTTCAAGGTGATATAATGGTATTAAAATTATATGTATGTTCTTCCTTCGATATTGTGAATGTCCCGTTATTTTATTTATATATATTGTAACCATGTTTGATAAAGTTTAAATAAAGAATAAAGAAAATTAGTAAGTAGTGTGACGAAAATGATTTATTATTAAATAAGCAATAAATGCTTAATTGCAAAGTGTTACAGAAATTAAAGACTTGGGTGTCGTTTTCGACAACAAACTCTCTTTTAGATCGCCTAGCGGCTTGTGCAGTAAATTTCATCCGCATGAGTTATTGCCTACATTTCCACTCGTTGAATAATATACTATTAACGCTTAATAGACAAGTGAAGTAAGGAATAAATTGAGAGTTATTTGGATATACAACGGAATTATAGGTGGATAATAAACAACTTACATAATGAATCGCTTGAAATACAAAGGAAGGATTTGTGTTTACTGCATAAAATAATTAACGGTGGCATTGGTAGTCTTTTAATTGTAGAAATGTTGGAATAATTAAATGATCGATCTCATAAAAATACACTCTTATTTATATTAAAATTACATCGCACAAATTTCTCATTAATAACACCATTGGCGTTTGGGTAATGAATTTAATTTAATATTACATATTTAATTTGATGCACTGTTATACATTAGATTGTAAGAAACATAATTAATTTATATTCTAATATAAAGTAGTGTTACTTTGTAATAACTGTATTATATCAAAAAGGAGTTATCTTGTTAATAAAGTATTATGTATTATTATTATTATTAGATCAGTTGGAAGAATCAACAGTAAAAGCTTTAATTCAGTTTCCTTAAAGTGCTACTGATAGGTACTATTTAAATTGCAGATCACGTTTCTAATAAAAGCAAAAAAAGTGTATGCTAAAGTAAAAATGTCTAGCTAAACAGATTGTAAATAAACACGAGCATTAAGATGATATATAAGGTTTGTATATAAATGTACATTATCAAAATTATTATACAGGTAATAGACTTTTTACAAAATGAATGGTACTCCATTAATTGAGGGTCTAAAAAATATAATGGCAGAAATAAGTAGGCCAAAAATGGTATCCATTTTTACGCTGACAAATGTGGAGATGCTCTCTGAAGTTAGCTTCCACTTTCTCCAATAGTTAAAGATCGATCTGAGCGATGTTTTGCTTTATCGCTTTTTACAATTCAGCCAGGATATGAGGTTTGGTTTTATACACCCGAGAACTTAGATTCCTACTACAAGAATTTGAAGATAATACGATTAAGGAACTAACAACAGCCATCGATACTCGGGTAGTACGGGACGTAACTCTTTTCTGTGAGAACATTTCCCAGATTGATTTGTCTTCTTCTCGGCTCAGTTGTGAAAAAGTTATTCACTATATTCACCTTTATGACATCAAACTTCCCGTTGCCGTACCACATCGCAACTTTTAGGCTATGGTAATTCATGTAGAGTTTGTTGATTTTCAGATGCCCAGTATAGGAAGTTTTGAAGATCAATAATACCATTGAGAAGAAAGTGAGGCTTCAAAAGTTGAAGCACAAATGTCATTTTATAGGGGATTATCAAAACCTGCTCGTTGTGGATAGTCGGCCTTCTTCAACTGGTGCACAGCTGTCATTTTATAGGGGTAAAAATGTTAATCACGTTCTCCAGAGTTTGAAGTGTTTGACTTGGTCCCAGTGGTCTTTTTTTCCATTAAACTCTCGAAACAAATTATATTTATAATGGTGGTTTTATTATATCCAATTTACTTGAATATAAAGAGTTCATATCAGAGGTTCTAGATGAACGTCATCAAGTAGATACTATTTATACTGGTTTCACTAAGGCCTTCGATATAATCAATATTAGTTTGTAATTATGTAAATTATCTTAAATTGGGTTTACTGCGGGTTACAGTGGCATGTTTCACTTCTAATTTAAACGACAGAAAGCAATTCGTCAAGTTTAATAATTTTATAACAAAACCGATCCATGTATCATCTGGGGTACCGCAAGGGTCTCATTGTTGACCAATTTTGTTAATTTTATTCAATAACAATCTACAAAATGTTATCAGTAATTGGCATTTGAAACTTTTTAAAATAATATATAGGAATATAAATTATTGTCATGATATTCAGGCGAACCTTATTCGCCTGTATGAATATTGCAACGTTAATCATTTATTTTCAAATACTTCTTAATGTTATTCGATGTCTATATCCAGATGCAAACATTACCATGACTATACTTATAATATTAATTCCATCAATTTGTCAACAGTTAATTCCAAAAAATATTTAGCAGTAACTTTCGTTACTAAATTTTCATTTAATTGATATATATTAAATATAATTATCAAACGATTAAGACTATGGAGATTTATATGGCAACTTGGTAAAGATTTGTATATTGATTACCATAAAACACTTTATTGATCTTTGATTAAAACACTTAGAACCTTTCTTCAATATTTTAATATTGAAAAAAGATTCTAAGTGTTTTAATCATTTAAGTTATTATTACCTTCAAGTAACTCAATTAACCATAATTTTATGGGTCATTAGTTAGATCACAGTTGGAATATGCTTCATCAATTTGGACTCATTTAACTATTTTAATATAATTCTTTTGTTATTAACAATTACTTTAAAAAGCGTTTGCAGTTAAAAACGATTATTATTATTATTATTATTATTAAATATTCTTGAATATCGCGGAATAAACTTAAGTGATCTTAAATGATTGCTCTATATGAAAGTGTTTATAAATTTTTTTTTTCTAATTGTATTTGAAGCAATTAAATTTAAGTAGCTAATGCCTCTACTAGTCTCACTCATTGAGGTCCATATTTGACTAGAAAAGCTAAAGTTGCCAAATAGGTACTTAAATTTATAGAGACCATTGGATGACCTCACGTGGTCGTTAGATAACGGACCAATTATATGATCTTATATGGTCCTCATTGTCTCAAATGGTTCTTTTATACTTTGAATAACCATAATGCCTGATTGGCAACGTTTGATAATAATTGAATGATTCTAAATAAGCTTCTATGAATTTGGTAGTACTGATCTTTAGTGATCTTGAATGGGTGTTGTGTGGATTTAGATATCATTATATTACCCTTAGATGATAACTTCATTACATTCAGTTATCGTTGAAATAGCTGTTTGATTATATTAAATGGCTCTAACTAACTTCATGAAAATAATGCCTTCAAAATTCCTGCTTGTTAAATTCTATATTTGACTGCAATACGAAGCTAGAGTAAATTCTAAAAGATGTAAGATACACGTTTGGCCTTTTGACTTTAACTACCATTAGATGATCTTAAGTAGTCATGAGGTAAATTCCCTTGACTTCTGAATGATTTTGGATTACATTATTTAACTTTTGACATCCTTTGAATTTTGGATAAAGTAAACTTAATGAGCTTGGAATGGTAAGAATCTGGAATCACGCATTGAACATTTCTAAAAGAACTGCAGGTTTTGAATATCAATTTAGAAGTAATTGAATTATAAGAGGAAACAAACTTTGTTTTAACTTGGAAATTAATAGACCGATTTTCTTTAGGGCTTGAATGATTTTTAGCAGCCTTATTGTATCTAAAATTACTCTATTTCTGGATATAACTTCGTTGCGTCACGAACAATTTTATCATGGTAGGTCCGGTGCAAAATAACTGACCCCAAAACATAAATATTTGAGCAAGTATTTTGTTTGAATTGTAATTATACTATACAGTAGTTATATTTTCTAGAAGACTTACTAATTAGCCCATGATGTTTTTATTTATCCAACCGACTGTCTTTGCTACTGATATTACCTGCCACTCTGTAATGGCAAACAATTTTGATGATGTTGTAGATGTTTCAGTAAGTTCAATACACTTGTTCAAAAAATGGCGTTTTTCGACCTGTGTTTATAAAGCTGTATCTTCTTTAAGTACTTATATTTTAGAAGATCAGATGAGTTTTTTAGTTTTTGTCGGTTTCATTTAAAATGACTGTGAAGTCACCTTCATCGGCTATAGTTTATAAAGTTAAGTCTCAAGGTATTATTCCTAGCTTTCACTTAGAAAATTAAAGGTAATATTGTGCATATCTGTCGTCTGAAGGATTCGAAACATGAATAAAAGGAGTAGAAAGGGAAATTAGATTCAATAATTTAAAACTTAGTAGAAAATAAGAAGAAAATTGTAGATAGATGAAATAAATTAAACTAAAAATAACATAGTAATGTAAATTTTATTATTGGGTTGTGTAAAGAGAATTTTAAGAAAGAATTTCCGTAATAACCCTTCTTGTCTATTGTCCAAACAGATAAATATTTGTTTTCCTGTCACTACGACTTGAGAAAATACTTCTCATATTACAACAAACCATTTAATCATTATCATCCTTATGGAGTTGTTTGGAAGAAGTTAAAAAGTTTAGAGCAACACCTAATTTGTTTATTAGCTTATATATACTTTCTTTACCATTTAAACCGTAATTTCGTGTAAGTTATTGTGACTGGTGGAAAAGGTCCCGGCTGCCGGTTTTCGGTTGTTGTGTCTTGTGAAGGGTTCGAAGGGCGAGACGTAGTGATTAGTTCGAGTGTAATTGGAGCCCGGAGCGCTCGCTGCTGCTTCGGGGGCACAGGGGCCTCCGTGAATTATTGATCGACCGGCGAAGATTTATTGCTCTTCTATTTGAAACGGGGAGGCGAAGTTTTGTTTGTGCAACATTATGTGCCGCCGCCGATACATCAAATCGGCGGTATTAAAATATTGACTCTGCGGAGGGGTTCGAAAGAGAGCGCCTGCTAGAAAGGGAGGGGGGCGGGCGTGGGTGAAGACACCGTTTAACGAACAATTACGGCGGCAAACAGCCGCTGGATATCCACTTTTCGGATAATGGGCCTTTTAGTGAGTTTAATGAGTTAATATAGGGGCTGTGTATACACAGATGTGAAAAAATTAGGTCAATTCTTATCATCAATAAGATAAGTACATATCATTTTACTAATTGATCTGTTTTTATTTACGTTCTTCAATTGTTTTAATTTAAAAGTTCCACCATTTATTAAAATGTTAGAGTAATAATTTTAAACTGAATTTGATGATTTTTTTAATAAATATAATAGGTGTTTTAAAAAAGTTAGAGAAATTAGTATATTTCTATTTATTTATTTAAATTTTGCTTGTCGTCATTTTTAGTATTACTTTTAAAACCTACATTTCGAATTACTATATTTTTTTTATGAAAATACAAACTCTTTTCTGTTTCCATTTACATTCTCGAAATGTTTTAATTTAAATTTTCCCGGCGCCTCCACCATATATTGAAATGTTATAGTAATTGATTTTTAATTTATTTGCTATTTCAAATTCTAATTATTACGACAGTACATTAATTTTAATTCTGCTTGTTAATATTTTTTTCAGCAGCAGTTTTAAAACTACGGGATGTATTCCATAATATACTTCCATAAATCATAAATTTTAATGAAAATGCAATCTCATTGCCGAGTGAGTTGCAGTGATGCTAGTGGCAATGGAAATGTTCGCACAAAACCGAAACGAAAACATCAACAACAACAGCAATAAAAAAAAACCTTAAGCCGCATGCGACACGCTCGCCTAAAATAGATGATTAATGCGTGCAACTATGGGACGTTGATTTAAACTGGTGTTAAATTATAATTAATGTTGACACAGGTCGGAAAGAAAAATATTATTCGGACGTGATAGCTGTCAGCAGCAGAGTGGGCCACCGGTGTGCAATTGCAAAAGTTCATTATTTCGCTAGCGTATTTATTTTCACGTTGATATCTTAGTTGTTTTATTATAGAGTATACACTATATAAAACTCTCGTGTATGTTTTGCTAATTGGAGGATGGAATAAAGGCCACCCACCCACGATGACCCGTAAAATATTTATAAATATTTATAAAAATTAAATATTCATAGAATGAATAAATTAAAAATTATTTTACGCGTTATAAACAAAAATTCATTCATGGGAGTGTTTATAAAATACATAAATTACAGATTAATTTACAAATAAAATTACATTTACTTAATTTCACATAGGAATTTTAATAAGAAAGGTTAACTAAGGACTTTTGTCTATGTTTTATTGATTGAAGGATGGGATAGTGGCCACCCATCCATCCTAAATATGTACTTGAATTTATATCACTATCTTAGTTTAAGTTTGAAGTCCTCCTCTCTATTTGTTTTATATTTTCCTGGTGATTTTGATTTTTGCAATTATATATCGTGTAAATTTTTATATCGAAAAAAAAGGCTACTGAAATTCCCCACATCTTCTCATTTAGGGTATCGTCCCGGGATTAGCACACCCTCTCCCACAAGCCCGTACACCGTCCGCATGTATTGTTTCTCAAACCAAGATCACCCTAATTAGTCCACCCCTGCTCCCCTGCTCTCCTCCGCCGTACACCACTAGGGCCCACATCCGCCTTGACCTCCGACCCTCATCCCCGGTGGCTCAACAAATTTACCCCCCATATATCACCCGGCTGCCATAACTTGCATGATGTATCCGATATCTCGCGGGACTATTAATATCATGATATATGGCAGAGGAATCCGTTTAAATATCGGCGGCCAATATTTTCGACGGTCGCCGCCCGGACGGCAATAATTTACAAATGATAAAATAAACATAAATATCGCGCCCGCATACATTCCATCCACCATGTAAAATATCCATAAGGTCTGGTTTGAATTACACGCAATATATTCGATATACATGCAGACGATGTTATGAATTAAATATGTTTTATGTTTCATATATTATTTATCACCACACGTTTGCGAATACATTCATCCATCATCAATTTTATCAATTTCATGTATTACACACTACACAGGTGCATAATAGATACTACATTTAATCTATCGATATTTTAAGACATTAGATCGAGTCAAAAACTATATCAAGAATTTTTTATGTACAATATTCAAGATCATTAAATAATAATTAGTTTCCATTTTCCGATGATGAGTAGACGATAAGCGGCCTGCATTAACGCCGAAAACGACCCTCACACGTGTAATAATTTAAATTGTAAATTAATGTTACATCAAGCATCGTAACGAGGAAGGACACCGACAACTTAGCTGAGGTTTTGCCACTTACCACAGCGCCATCATCCCTCCCTTACAAGGATCCAAATAATCTAGTTATTCAAATGCGGCATTTACGTTTCGAATAAATTTATCAGCGGCATCAAAAAATATTTCCGTTTGATGACGCCCATAAATAACACTAATTGCCGCAATTAACTTAAATATTTCGCGACTGAAGCGATTGGTAATGTGAGCGAATCGATTTGTGAAAAACGAAATTACGCAGATGGGCGATGGAGGATGGGGTGGAGGCCAGTTTCCCAGACGGGAAATTTAGGGTGGGACGTTATCGTTCGGCAACGTGCTGATGGTGAACAATACTAATTACGGGGCGGTTTTTTTTGCCTCTGCCGCGGGTTGAAATGGCGTTCTGGAATATATCTGCCGATGGAAATTGGTTAACGATGATTGAATGCGAAACGTAATTCCGAATGTTGAATTTGCGGACCGCGATTCTGTGCTTTAAGTTCAACCCGCACTCTTTATGAATCGTATAAAAGTACATACATATATATCTAAGAAGATAATTTTGTGTTTTTAGTTGTATGGTTAACAATATGAAATTTATTTATTATTGGTCGATATAGATTTAGGCAATCTTATATATTACAAATTAAAAGACCCATTTTTGAATAAGCATATTTTGATATATAAAACTTGTCTTTTAGTATAAAGATTTGCGCGAAAACAACTTTTTAAACAAAAAACATATTTTGAGTTATGCCCAAAGTCATGCATTTAAAACTATTTATTCTTATCATTTATCTTTCTACATGATTTGTATAAACTCAACGATTTAAATTTTAGAATAACTTACAAATTGGCGCCCAACGTGGGGTAAAGAGTGAGAAAAGAAAAACTCTTTAGTTAACATAATTTCGACTATTTATAGCTAGAATGTTTTCTGTTGGACTTGCACAAATTGATATCCGATGTCAAAATAAAACTATAAAGAAATTTTACAGTCACTAGGTGCTGTACCACATAACCAATAAGAACAAGTAAGCCATGATTCTTAGATCACTTTAAGAATATGCGAACACTAAACATTCACATAAGATTTTGACTGAGTATACTCAATAAAAAGCTATATTAAAGAGGTTGCAGGCTTATATCGATAACAAATTTAGTTGATTAGATATCAAGCAGCATGCATTAACTCTAATCTAAAGAACCAAAAATAACTTTATCATATAAAGCCTAGCGTTTTTATTAACAGAGTAATGAAGAAGAATACAGTCTAGCTAATCTAAACAAGTAGTTTTGTAGTCGCTGGAGCTTTTCTTTTTCTAATAAACTAAGAAAAGTAATTTAAGTCCTTTAGCGTTAATATTTGTGCTTTTATACTTAAATAACCACTAATTTACATGCCGGTGATGGCTCATTCGGTTACGGCTCCAAATGACGTGTAGTAACAATGGTTCGGGTCAGTAGTTGAATGGCCGGTACCATTCACCATTGAAATAGAATTAATGGTGCTTTAGAGTGACTTTACTACAAGCTCATTTACACACACACACACAAATACACAAATGACACATGACGGAAGGACCACATGGTCGATAGCCAAACACAACTACTACTACTAACCACGGATATCTTATAGAATATACTAGATGACTTTTCAAACAATTATTGATAATGATTATCAAAATCTGAATCTTAAAAGCCAGGATAAAATTGCCCAAACTTTTTACAACCTTGTAGAGTACTATCAAAACATCATCACTGGCCAAATTAGTGTATTGTAAATAATAAACACTCCAGCATAAAAAAAATATTAACATAGTAGAAGCATACATAGTTACAAAAAATCCATCAAGTATAATATATAAGCAATTAAAAAGAAAACAATTATATGAAATAATGAATGTTCTGTAAATGTTCTAAATTTTGCTGAATATTGAAAGGATAACTAGAGAGCATCAAGAAAAAGAAAATAAAATAAGCCCTACAGTAGAAAGGAACAAGAATGGACAAACTTACAGCACTGTATATAATATACAGAAAGACTAAAGAAATGCATCTAAGAAATAATAAGAAAATTAATAAAGTTTTAAAAAGTCACTTTTGATAAAATCAAAAACAGTGACAGTATAATCAAAACATCTCATTCTTCTAAAACTGAACTTCAAATTTGAGGACGAAATTAAAAAAATTAAATCGAAAATACAAACAACGAGCACTCAAATGTTTCCTGAATAATTTTCTCACTTGTCTCTTGGTGAAACATAATAGGTAACGTTTCATCAAAAGACAAGTGAGAAAATGTTATTTTGATCCTCAAAAAAAACCATTAAGGAATTACAACGAAAACTTATTTTCAAAGTGTAAATAGTAAATAATTTAAATTTAGTTACAAGGTTTAAACTAAGGTAACATAAAATTCTAATTTTGTACGCGTGTATAAATATAGTGTACCCAGAAAATGCTCTATGCGCTTATCCATCAATAAGCTGAACATCAAATATGTTGGTTGATGGTGCCAAACCAAAAAAGGTTAAAAAATGTTGCAGTTTTGTAGTATGTCTATATATCCAATGAAAAAGCAGAAAAAAACAGATAGCATGAAGTTCAGAACCTTCTTATATATATAATATATCTCTTCTGAAGTATCCTGTCACCTTATAAGTAAATATAATACATTCAACTCTACAGTATTATGAATATTAACCTTAGACACCAGATTCCTAAAAATGCATCTGTAAATTTACAATATTAAAGAATCTCACATGAGACTAGCATCACAAAGGTTACAATAAACGCTACACAGGGAAAAATGATGTTTAATTAGGTAATTAGCAAAATACTTGCGAATGATCTACAGGTTGGAGAGTGGAATAGAGGCCACCCACCCACCCTACATATATATTGGTACTTAAACCACTGTCACTTTTTAAGTTCCCAAAAACAAATCCAAGAACTATTCAGATGTTTCGAGGATTTTATAAAGAGTGTTGTGGTGTAAGTGTTAATATACATATAAAGGATAGGTGGATTTCCACTATCCAACCCTCCAGTTTTTGTTTTATTATAAGCGACGTTTTCTTTATAAAATTATTTAAAAATAGAGATGTTTACATGCTGAATATAGTATTAATCTACCAGTCAGATTCGCAGTCACTCGTGTATGATCTATAAGTTAGAGAATGGGATAGAGGCCATCCACCCACCCTACATATATATATTGGTAGTTTCATCACAGGAACTCTTTAAATTCCCAAAAACAATTCCAAGAATTATTTAGATGTTTGGAAGATTTTAAAAACAATGTTGTGGCGTAACTGTCAATATATATGTAGGGTGGGTGAGTGGCCACTATCCTACCTTCCAGTTTTTAATTATAAGCGACGATTTCATTATAAAGTTAATTTAAAAAAAAATTGATGTTTACATGCTGACCACAATATTTGTCTGCTTGTAGTCATATTGGTAATTGGTAAAATACTTGTGTGTGATCTACAGATTGGAGGGTGAAATAGAGGCCACCCACCCACCTTACAAAAATATTGGCACTTTCACCACTGTAACTGTTTAAGTTTCCAAAAAAAAAATATTTAGATGTTTTAATGATTTCATTAGGACTGCTGTGCTGTAAATGTCAACATAGGGTGGGTGTCCACTATCCTACTTTACAGTTCTTTTTTTATTGTAAGTAAAAATTTCGTTATAAAATTATTTTAAAAGATGTTTACATGCTGATTACAGTATTTATATGATTTTAATCAGATTCGTAATAAATCAGTTGGAGGGTGAAATAGAGGCCAACCACCAACATATACAGGGTGACTAACGAAAAACCTTTGGTGCTGTATCTTGCTTATTTTTGATCTGATTTTAATAAATAAAACATTAAATTAAATGATTTTTGAAGAACTTTAATATGAACTGAACAGATATTTTTTCTTGTATCCTGTTTTTGACAAATGACGATCAACTTTTTTTTTTAATTGAACTGTATATATATATTTTATTAATCCACAAGAAGATTTTTTTCTGAATATGAAATTATAAACGTTTTTATCCATACATCAAACTAAAGTCGAAAAATTGCGGATTTGAGAATCAACTTTACGAGACTCTAAAACAACAAGCAAAGTTGGATAAAAATTCTGAGAAACTATACCAATGATGATATATACCCTATCGTTAACAAGTTAAGTCGCGAAGTTTTGAATTATTTTTGGAATACTGCACAAACCGAAAATAGACGAAACCCTCAAAACAAAAATGTAATTGAGGGATCGGCAAAGAAAGTCACTGGTCCCATAAAAGAATCAGATAGGTTTGGTTTTGTGAACGCGTACTCTTTAGATCCTGATTTAACAACAATTAATCTGAGTGATTATTTAAAAGGTCATGGTTTTAGTCAATTCAAATATAAAAAGCCGTAATCTAATTATCTGGAAGAATATTTCTCTTTTAAAATTGGAGTTACGATAAACAAATTTCAAGATCTTAATATTTGACATGAAAATTTTAAAATACATTTTTACATATATTATAAAAATAGTAATACTAAATGTGCGTTCATTAAGAAATAGGTTCCTTAAGCTTGAAGCTGTAGTTGCTGATAAAATATTTTCGTATGTTCTAATTAACGAGCACTGGTTGTCGAGTGCGGAATGCTTGTCTTCTAAAATAGAAAATTATCTGCTAGAGCATTTTGTTCCCGTCCATCTAGCAGTTATAGACGGACTTTAATCTTTGCCCATAATGAAATTATCTCTTAAGATTTTAATAAAATAACACATAAGTTATCCCCGGAAAAAGCCTCTGAAATGAGTGCAGTGATTAATAATAAGTCAAGTATAAATGTTATTAATATATTTCGTCCACCGTCTGGCGATTTAAAAATATTTTTAAATAATATTATGTGTCTACTAGATTAAACAACTAAAAGTGTTATGTATCGTTGGGTGGTGACTTTAATATTCTTTTTAATGTAAATAGTGCTCGTGGAAAATGCCTAGTTAACTATCTAACTACGTATGGTCTAACAAAATGTGTTTTACAAGCACCAGAAAACAAAACTGCATGAATAACGTTTTCATAAACATTAATAATGAATATTTAAGTACAACAACACTAAATACGGAAATTTAAGACTATTTAGGTGTTATATTAAATATAATATTACCCGAATTACAGAAGTAAGTAAGAACACTCAATGGAATTTTACTACCGATAATTCACTGATGAGTATGTAAATAGTTTATTTCCTTATAAAAAAACGTAAAAAAAATAAAACCATATGATACTGAATCATTCTATGCCTAATAACAAAGCGATGATTATCGTAAAATAACATAAAAGTGCAATATCCCAAAATGTTATTGCAATAAAAATCGCGGGAACTAGAAAATCTTAAATTCAACACTACTATTAACTATTAACCGTTAACGAAACTTATAATTGAAATTATAAAATTCGGAATATAAGCACAAGCCTTAAAAAGGCAAAAGTAATCCCAATATATAAAAAAGGTGAAAACTATCGATCAATATCTTTACTGCCTATACTATCAAAAAAAATTGAAACTATTTTAAATTGCCAAATAGTAGAACATAAATTATTTCATACTAATCAATTTGGGTTTTGGTCTGGTTTAAGTACTACTGAAGCCTTGGTATCAATAATCAATCATTTATTGACCTCACAAAAGCGTTTCATTGTGTGTCATATGAAATTCTAATAACGAAACTAAGAAAGTGTTGTTTAGATGAACATAGTTTAAATACAATGTGTTATTTTTTAGAAGAAAGGCAGCAAATTATCACTATAAAGGATAATAGGTCGGATATATTTACTTTAAGAGCAGGTGTTCATCAAGGCTCTGTGTAAGGTCCAGTTCTTTTTATTATTTTTATAAACGAACTATCTCAACAAGTCCAATCTTCTAAAACACTCGTGTTAGCTGATGATACGATAATATTAAATTGCTACTCAGAAGTACAGCTAATAATAAGAACTTTGAATCAATGGCCTGCGTATCAGCGTGGTGTTTAGACAACAGACTCGTTTTAAATGAATCGAAAACAAACAAAACATTTTTACTCTCAAAACACATGATACAGAAACTGGCAGTAGCTCAAGTTTTCTAGGAGTTCAAATTGATCAATACTTAAGATGGAACGAACACAGGAAAAAAACTAGCAAAAACGATTTCTAAGAATATATTCTTGGACATACTCAAATTTTAACAACATACTATGCACTGTTTGAGTCACGGTTACTGTACGGTGTCCTAAGTGGGGATATTCGTGCTCTAGGCACCGAATTTTTACATTACAGCCACAAGTAGTTAGAATTTTTGCTCGCTTGTCCTACACAAGCAACGGCAAAGAAGCTTTCTAAAATAATGATATACTTACTTTTCCCGCTATTTACATCTTCGAGTACCTGGTGTATGTAATAAAGGGTCCGCCAATAGGGACGCGCGAAGTTTGTTCAGTATATAACCCCAAATCACCATGGCAAGTTTGAGTGTCGAGCAGCACGTGCAAATTATTAAATTGTTTTACGAAAATGGGTCATCAGTTCGAGCAACGTTCCGCGCACTTCGCCCATTTTACGGTCGCGATGATCGGCCTGTAGAGTCGACTATCCGTCGATTGGTGGGCAAATTCAAGTCGACTGGTTCAGTAAACAACCAGCCAACACTGACACGTCGACGAAACGCCCGATCGAACGAAAATATCGCTGCTGTCCGTGAGAGTGTGCGCGAGAACCCGAGGCAGTCCATTTTTTGTCGTGCACAGGAACTTGGCCTTTCGGAGACATCAACTCGCAGAATTTTGCATCTGGATTTGGGTCTGCACCCGTACAAAATCCAATTGACCCAGGAGCTCAAGATAAACGACCACAGACAGCGTCGGGCGTTCGCTGACTGGGCTCTGGAGCAGTTGGAAGCAGACCCCCATTTTGGCCGAAAAATCATATTGAGCGACGAGGCTCATTTCTGGATGAACGGGTATGTGAACAAGCAAAATTGCCGCATTTGGAGTGAGAACAACCCACACGAGGTCCACCAAGTGGCAATGCATCCCCAGAAAGTCACTGTTTGGTGTGGATTTTGGGCCGGCGGCATCATCGGTCCGTACTTTTTCGAGAACGAAGCTGGGGCGGCCATAACCGTCAATGGCGAGCGCTACAGGTCGATGATAACCAACTTCTTTTGGCCTAAACTGGATGATATGGACACGGACGACATGTGGTTCCAGCAGGACGGCGCCACGTGCCACACAGCCCATGCCACAATGGACATTCTGCACGAGCGATTTCCGGACATGGTCATCTCGCGCGGAGGCGATATCAACTGGCCACCGAGATCGTGCGATTTAACGCCTTTAGACTTTTTTCTCTGGGGCTATCTCAAGTCGCTGGTCTACGCCAACAAGCCTCTAAACACCGATGACCTCAAAGTCAACATACGCAACGCCATCGCTCAAATTGAGGCCGATATGTGCTCCAGAGTCATCGAAAACTGGACCTCCCGGATCCGGGCTACCAAACGGAGCCGCGGTGGTCATTTGAACGATGTTATCTTCCATACTTAATGGGGTCGAATACCCTTTCGAATAAAAAATAAATTTCGTTTCTACCTCACACACAACTTGTTTTATTCAATTTTAAAGTTCACGCGCCCTTATTGGCGGACCCTATATCTCACATTAATAATTATGAAACAAATCAACATTGGACAAGATCAAAAACCGAACTATACTTCAAGCAACATAGTATAGAAAAAACGAGGTATTATCCAACAAATATATTATCTGCTGATACTCGTCTAGAAATTCATTTTCTTAAAAAGAAAATTAAAGAAATAGAAAGAAATACTTAACAAAAAAGCACCATAATCTATAAGTGAATTTCTGCAATACATTAATGTAGTCTAGGAATCATGGTCTGAATGTGCTGGGATATATATATATATATATATATATATATATATATATATATATATATATATATATATATAAGTACAATTTGATGTCAAAATGACATAATAGACTTTGTCTAAAATATCGTACAAAAGGATCAAAATAGAGCATATTTGCTTAAAAATAATTAAAATGAACTCCGGAAATGGCGAAAGTGTGCCACCTGTCTACGGAAGAACGTGGGTTTGAGTGGAAGAACATTGGTACTCAGTGAACTCCGCCCGTGCTCCTGTGTCGTAAATTATTTGTGTATTATTTGATTGTAGTGTAGAATATACAACTGACGAGCAAAAAATTAGGGTCACTCCGTTATTTCAAGTTATTTTAGAAATTTTTAGTTTTTTACGTGTTTATTTGCTTGTAATAGTTTACTAACTGATTGCTTGAATAAGAAACTAATATTTGATTGTTGAAAGTTTATGGAAAGTAATGAAAATGAACAATTTTAATTTGATATGTTAAGTAATGAAAATGAATAAGTTCACTTTGATGTGCTTTTTTGAAACAAAAGCAAGTTTAAGGACAGAATAGTTTTTGTTTCTATGGTGTTATCTGTTAGTTGCAAATTGTTTCTGTATTGTCGTCATTGTTAGTGTTTTGCAATGAGCAAAAATCCTGCTGTTGCGCACGAATTGTGGCGGCTTTAGAAGACGGCCGCGGTCAGCGCGAAACTGCAAGAAAAGTTAGTGTCGTGTGTGCAACGAGTATGGCGGCGGTACGAAGAGACTAGTCTGCTCACTTGAAGACCTGGTTTAGGGCGAGGCAAGACTACAACTGCTAGAGATGACTGCTTTCTCGTTTCTAGTGCTTTGAGAAACCGAACAGTCACGGCACTTTCCCTTCGATATCATCTGTAAGAAGTGAGAAATGTAAACATAAGTCAGTGGACAGTTAGAAGGAGCCTTCGTGCTGTTAGATTATCTTCTAGAACTAGAGCTACTGTACCGCCGCTTTCCTCTGAACACCGGATTGCGAGGTTAAATTTTACACGAGAACACTTGTCTTGGACAAAACTGGATTGGAGTCGCATATTGTTTCCGATGAATCGCGATTCTGTCTTACAGGCTTGGATAGACGTGTAAGAGTGTGGCGACGGCAAGGCGAGAGATATCCTCAAGTGTGTATTGCCGAGCGACTTCCATTTGGTGAAGGATCAGTTATAGCATGGGGAGGCATATCTTTTGACACTCATACGGAGTTAGTCTTTAACGAGAATGGAACGTTGACTGCACATAGGTATCTGATAGAGGTTATAGAAGACCATATTTTACCGTTCATGATGATTCTTGGATACGACGCAATATTTATGCATGATAACGCACGAACCCACACTGCTCAGATAGTTACTGAGTGTCTTGATGAGTGTCAAATCACAAGTTTTCTTTGGCTTGCTCGCAGTCCAGATTTAAATCCGATGTAGCATGTTTGGGATGAGATGGGAAAACGTTTACGAAGACATATACCGACCCCCAGAATTTTTAGAGAGCTTCACGACCTACTAGTGCAGGAATTGGATAAACTTCTGCAGAATGTGATCCAAAATCTGATCCAGAGCATGCCTCGTCGACTGCAAGATGCTATCACTGCCAGAGCAAAGAATACTCGCTACTGAAGTCCTTAAACTCCCTTTTGTTAAAAAAAATCATATTAAAGTAAACTTGTTCATTTTCGTTACTTAGCATATAAAATTAAAATTGTTCATTTTCAGTACTTTCAACAACCAAAAAACAAGTAAAAAACTAAATGGTGATGTGGCCATCATAGTACTTTCCCTATATTTTTCTCGAAAACTATGAGGTATACGCAAAAAAGTTATTCTTAATAATTTGTTCAGTTTTGAATTCTTTACAATTATTTGTAATACAAGTTTGATGTAACTCTAATAGTTTATTAGCAATTGACTAAAAATGTCAAAATTTTCAATTTTGTTTTTCTCGAAAGTTAAAAATTTTATGAAAAAAATGTTTTAATAAAAGTCGTTTATTTTCTCATTCTCTCTAACTATTGTTTGAAAAGTTTTGTAATATTTTTCATATTTAGAAAAATATCGACAAAAAAACTCATTTTCATGCATTTTCATGCACAATACTATTCAAATTGTGATGTGGCCATCATAGTACTTTCGCTATATTTTACTCGAAAACAATGAGGTTTGCGCAAAAATGTTATTCTTAATAATTTGTTCAGTTTTAAATTCTCTATAATTATTTGTTATAGAAGCTTCATGTAACTTCAAT